>SJYC01026958.1:0-24344 GCA_006408675.1 Madoqua kirkii
ATGGAATTAAAACACACTTACTCCTTGGAAGGAAAGTTATGACCAACCTAGACGGCATATTCAAAAGCAACAAAGCTCCGTCTAGTAAAGGCTATGGTTTTTCCAGTGGTCATGTATGGATGTGAGAGCTGGACTATAAAGAAAGCTGAGCACCGAAGAACTGATGCTTTGAACTGTGGTGTTGGAGAAGACTCTTGAGAGTTCCTTGGACTGCAAGGAGATCCAACCAGTCCATCCTAATGGAGATCAGTCCTAGGTTTTCATCGGAAGGACTGATTTTGAAGCTGAAACTCCAATACTTTGGCCACCTGATGCGAAGAGTTGACTCATTTGAAAAGACCCTGGTGCTAGGAAAGATTGAGGGCAGGAGGAGAAGTGGTGACAGAGGATGAGATGGCTGGATGGCATCACCGACTCAATGGAGTTTGGGTGGGCTCTGGGAGTTGGTGATGGACAAGGAGGCCTGGTGTGCTGCAGTTAATGGGGTTGCAAAGAGTCGGACACGACTAAGTGACTGAACTGAACTGAACTGAGGCTTCCCAGGTGGCACGGTGTTACATAAAGAATCTGCCTGTCAATATGGGAGACGCAAGAGACTCGGGTTTAATTCCTGGGTCAGGAAGATCCCCTGGAGGAGGAATTGGCAACCCACTCCCATATTCTTGCATGGACAGTCTCCATGGACAGAGGAGCCTGGTGGGCTACAGTCCATGGGGTCACAAAGAGTCAGACACAACTAAGAAACTGAGCACACATGTACATACTACATATTATATTATACATGCAGAATTAATCAGCAGCTGTTGTCATTTTACCAGCTCAAGTAAAGAACAGAAATCTTACCTTCTTTGTACCCCTTTTCTCTTCCCTGATTATATTAATAATACAATTTTCTTAAGTATTTCTTCTATATACATTTAGAACCACATCTGGCATTGTCATAATTAGAACTTCAATCATACATAATTTAGTAAATTCAAGAAAGACGAGAAGGAATATGTATTACCTGTACTCATTTTTGTATTATCTGTACTCATTTGTATTTTTGCTCTCTCCATGTTCTTTCTCTTTCCTGATATTCTAAACTTCCTTCTTCTTTTATCATTGCCTTTCTGTTTAGAGAAATTCCTTTAGCCGTTCTTTTCAGGAAGGACTGCTGATGACAAATTCTCTTGGTTTCCCTTTTAGTTCTGAAGGATATTTTCTCTATAGAATTCTAGATTCTTTTTATATTTTTTCAGCACTTGAAAAATACTGTTCCATTGCCTCCTGATCTCCATGGGTATGATGAAAAATCTGGTGTCATTCTAATTGTTTTTTCCTCTATAGGGACAGTGTTGCATTTCTCTGGCTGCTTTCAAGATTTTAATCTCTTCTTTTTCCCCTAGAAATTTCATTATGATGTCTCTTGGCATGGATTTTATTACAGGGGTAGCCTTGTTACCACTGCTTTCTTAAACTGAAGTATAGTTGATTATAATGTACACAGGTACACAGCAAAGTGATTCATATATATATATATATATACATGACTATGTGCATATAGATATATGACTATATAATCTTTCTCAAATTCTTTTCAATTATGGGTTGTTATAGATATTGAGTAGAGTTCTCTGTGCTGTACAGCTTGTTATTTCTTTTATATACAGTGGTGTGTATCTGTCGATTGCAAACTCCTAATTAATCCTTCCCTCCCCCTCTCCCCCACTGGTAACCATGCATTTGTTTTCTACATCTGTGGATCTGTTTCTGTTTTGTAAATAAGTTCAGTTGTATCATTTTTCTTTTTTAGATTCCACATACAAGTGATTTTACATGGTGTAGGATTTCCCACACTTGTGTGTGTCAGTCACACACAAGAGTGAGTGTGACCTTGTGAATGTGACCATGCTTGAACCAAGATATATGACTGCCCTGAGTACCATCCCAACCAATAATTTTCAGGGACAAAATGTTAGAAATAAGTAAACTAAGTAAGAAATTAACTAAGTAAATAACCTGTACAGGTTAAAAAGAGATGCAAGTGTTCTCACAGTATATGTTACCCTTGCTATTGTTTTAAGTAACATTCACATGCTGTCTTTAGTGTCTCACTCCAATGTATTTTCTTAAAACAGTCCTAACAAGATCTGTAAAGGGAAGGTACTGTCTGGTTCTGTATATTTTCAAAACTAAAGTAAGCCTATGTCACCAATTCCAGTGTCTCAACACACAGACACACACACAAATCACAACAAAACACAGATAATAAAACCTGGCATCACCTAATGATTTCAACTTGTGATTGGTAAATGGAGATTTTAGCTTATATCATTGTTTCTTACAATGTGGCCCAAGAATTAAATATGTGACAGTCCTCTGTTCTACTTTCTACTAAATTCAGATGGCTCAGCTCCTGTTCTGATCTCCTGAAGCAGTTTTTATGAGCACCATTAACTAAAGTCCTGAGAGCTTTGAGAATGATAGATCAATATGTCCATTTTATACTAGTTTCACTAATTTTCTAGTATGAGGAGATTTTCCAATTTTGTAAAGTATATGTAATTCTACTCTCAAAAACTAAGCTCTCTCATGTTTAAAAAAAAAACAAAACTGTTGCATAAGGAACTCTTCTTCAAATAGAACTTATCCATTTTCTCCCTTTAATCACTTAGAGTGCACATCAACCTTAAAAAATTAACTACTCAAATTGTAATCCAAGCTAATAGAGGAATATATGTAATATGTTACTCCCCCAAATCAATAAAATACAAAGTATATAATTCTGTCCTTGTTTGTTTTTTAGTGAGGAGGTCTAACACTTCATGACACAATTTTACCATCACTTACAATTCATCAGCAGAATTAGCTAGTCAGCGCCTGAAAATGTGAACATTTAATAAAAACCAAGTTGGATCTATTTCCTAATTATGTAGAATGTTTACATATATTCCAAACTCTACTATTATCACTTGGAGAGAATCTGGGGAATTTTAAAAGTTAACAAACACCAACAGCATCTATTAAAAACTGTATATTCTAGAGAACACTCCAAACATATTTATGTTTCTTTTGATGTAATCAGCTGTGCCACAGAGGGTTATTATGTTTCTCCTTTAAATATATGTAGCTATACTTAGTATATGTATATACACAATTTAATATATATATACAAAATTGTCTATAGTCTCTAATCTTTAGACTAAAGGCAAAGAAAGGAATTCAAGTAGCTCCAGCAATTCTGTTAATATTCTATTAATACTCTGCTTTTGTGGACTTCCTTTGTTCACACTTTAGGCAAAAACAAGAATCAATATATATACTGTAGAACTTTATGAATACTCTACAGCAAAGAGTTTGAGTTGAAATAATGGTTGCATATCTCAAGACAGTACATCGTTAACTAAAAGTTGGTCAGAAAAAGAAGAGATCTTAAAAATCTTGGTAATGTGAAACTCGTTATGATCACACCCTTGTCTGCCCCCTTTTTGTGATGGGACATTAATTTGCATCCTTGTTTTTCCTGCAGGTGTCATTCTCCTTTCATCTGTCCTGGCCAAGGTGCTCCATTCTCCGCTTAGCTCTTCCTTTTGCCGCGTTTCAGTCTTAAAATACAGCGGTCATGTAAAATTCAAAAGTGACCACAATGTTTTGGGGTTTATTGTGGGGAATCTCGACCCCCTCCCCATATCCTCTCACAGCAGGTCGGTGCCCAGCTGGCCGGCTGAACCAGAGCGCACGGGGGCCTTGGGGATCCCCTCCCTGCCGGTCTCTGCGGCTGCCCAGAGCCCTGGCCATCGGCGGGACGCTCTGCCCTGTCGGCTTTCAGTCCCGTTATCTCCTGTTCTCCCGCTCTACAGTATTTTGTCATCAATTCTCTGATGGCGAGAAAAAAAGAGCTCAGAGTCCCACGTCCCCTTCCCATAAACATGCGTGTGCTTTTCCCGAACCTTTCTCCGCCCCCTTTTCTCCCCCTACCCCCACCCCAGCACAGGTAGGGGCTGCAATGCAAAGGGCTTTTTTTTTTTTTCCATCCAGAGACCTATGTCAGCGCCTCAGCTGGACAATTTCATTCAACACGCCCGCACCTGCTGAAACCTACTCCCTATCAATTCAGTTTTCTCCCGGTTAACCTTATTCCATCCCACTGCTAAGCACCTCCTCCACCTTTTTCGGGTTCTACTACTGCCCACATTTGGAAGAGGGAAAAAAAGAAAGCAACGCGCAAGACAGTGTGAATTCCAGGAAAGAAGTGAGCGTGTGTAAGACTGAGTGTGTGCATCCATCCGTCTCAGCCTGTCAGGGCCCCTGAGCATGTGGTGAGCGGTACAGGGCAGTCGGACACCTCCAACTATCCCTGCCTGGGTCAGGCTGGCCCTCCCAGAGTTCACCTGTCCGCGCCCAGGTAACCGAAAAGGTGACCGCGCGGCCGCGTGCCAGGACACCTGGCCCAGGCAAAGCGAATGCCAGAGAACCGGGGCCACGGGGGCGCCCCTGCGATGTCTCCCTTCTCTCCCTGTACTTCCCTCCGGGGTGTTCTGCACCCCTTCTTCCTAAGACAAACGGGACCGCCCGCACCCCAGCGCCTCACCTCAAACAGCGGACCGATCCTGTTCTTCTCCAGGTAAGCCTGGATCCGGGATTGCTGATGCGAGGCCATGGAGAGACCGAAGGGCCACGGAGGTAGCGGGAGAGAGTGCGACCGTGCGCCTCTGCCGGGGGACACCCCTGCTTTCCGCTGGACTGGGGCCGGGCCGGGAGCTCGGGAGCCTCGGCTCCCCCGGAGCGTGAGATGGGGCTCCGGGCGCGGGCGTGGGCTGCAGCCGCGAGAGCAGCAGCGCGTGGGGCTCCGAGAGCCGGAAGCTGGGGCGCGGCGCCGCCAACTCACACAACTCGGAAGCGAGGCGGGCACTCATTCACCGCGTTCTCCTCCTCCCCAAGCCCGCAGCTCTCCGCAGCGCCCGCGCCGGGGGACCTGGAGCGGAGGCTCCCGCTTCCTTTCTCCTCCGGGCGGCGGCGGCGGGAATCAGGGGGCGGGCGGCAAGCTGAGAGGTGCGGCTCTGCTTAAAGCACGCGCCCGGGGGCGCCCTCGGGCGGACTGGGGCTGCGGGGCTCGAACCCGCAGGGAGCGCGCGTGTGCGTGCGTGTCCGCGCCCGCCCGCGGCGGCGCTCTCGCCCAAGTCACTGGAACACCCGCCCCGGCTGCTCCCGGGTCTCGGCTCGCCCTGCCCGCCCGCCGCTCCCTAGCGACAGCGCCGCTCGGAAAGCCAATGGTGGAGATGCTTCTTTCAAAGTGCACGTAAATCTGGCGCTTGTTGGCTACTCTTTGGCAGCTGCAAAGGCATTCGGAAAGGGGTCGTCCCCACCGCTCCTTCTGAGCCTCTCCTCGCACCTCCACCAGCTCAGGGTCCAAGGTGGATAGAGTTGTGAGAAGGAGCGTGGGTCTGAGGGTGTACCACAAACATGAGGTAGCCGTCCATCAGGCCGTCTGGCTTAGCTTAGAGCGAGTCGATGGGCTGAGGATCCCGCTGAAAATTCCCAAAGTACAGACACCCGAAGGTTGGGAGCAAACCTTCAAGTTTTGACAGAAGGAAAGCAATGACAGCAAGCAAGCCCCTCCTTCCAGTTTGCCTTCCTAATCCTCATGTGGACTACCACCCACGTATAATTATGGCTCTATATCTATAGCTGCACCTCCAATACTACAGGATTGCACTCAACGATGTTTCCTTTAGATGCTTCCTGTGTGTGTGCCTATGTGCTCAGTCGCTCAGTGGTGTCTGAGTCTTTGCGATCTTTTGGACTGTAGTCGGCCAGGCTCCTCTGTCCATGGGACTTTTCAGGCAAGAATACTGAGCCCTTTGCTGAGCTCCTCAAATTTAGCCAATAACTTTATTATGCAGGGGTTTATAATGGAAGATCTCCAGGCAGCAGGGTTCCTTCATAAGTTCTTTTTCTTGTGGAAAAAAAGAAAACTCAACGAAGCCTCCACAGCCGACTTCTCTGTCTCCTAACCATGATGTGCTGCCAAAATAATAAGATTTATTTTAGAAAACGTGGCTTAAAATGAAGGGAATAGTTATCCTATCCTAAAGTGAAGGAAATAGATTTCCTTGTCTTTTGCCAGCCACTATGTTCTGGGTTTCTGAATAAAGATATTCATATGAATATGATATTCATATGATATAAATAAAGATATTCATAATATCTTTTTTGGTATCAGTGGTTTTTCATCTATACATTTAAAAATTTTTGTATTAATTTTTTAAGACTGTTTCTATTTGGACCATTTTTAAGGTCTTTATTGAACCTGTTACAATATTGCTTCTGTTTTATGTTTTTGCTGTTTGGATTCCAGGCATGTGTGGTCTTAGTTCCCCAACCAGGGATCAAACCCACACCCACTGCACTGGAAGGGGAAGTCTTAACCACTAGACCACCAGGAAAGTCCCTTATCTGTATTGGAACTACTTAAGTAGAAACATGCACTAGTAAGGAATGGAATATCCCAGAAGATATTGTTAATTCTATTTCAAAATTCAGATAAGAAACCAGCCAGAATACCTAAGAGCATAACCATCATTGATAACCTGAAATAGACATGATTTGCATTGGAAAGATGCCCAAGTTAATGCTTTTACAGCCAGACTCAGGTTATCTGCCCAAGGAGAGCTAAACTGAATAACAGTGAGGTACCCAGGGTTATCATATATATTTCACTGACGATCAAAGGCCTACTTACTTACATATTTTTTAGCATGTTCAGGAGAAATTAAATATATACAGTGAATATCCGCATTTTATTTGATATTAGGTATAGTATAGTATACCTAATATGACTCAGCTAAAAAGTCAGGCATTTTCAAAACCACATAGTACCGAGAATCAGAATGGTACCTTTTTTAAAGAAATATGAGGAAAATGCTTCTTTAAATCAGACTATTAACCTACTTAATAAGTCTTCACCATGCTCAGAGTACTGCATCCAGGGCCTTGAATGGAAAAGACAGTTTTTCTGGCAAAATACTTAAGCAATAAAGGGAAGATGATGAAGATATATATAGTATTTATGTGTATATGTATATTAAAACATTAGACATCCCCAAATTATATATTTTTTTAATTCATGAAATATTTCAGAAGTTTTTCAAGGCCTTAAATACCATCTCTTCCACAAGGCACTTGGTTCTTTCAGCTTATCCCCAAACTTCATTACTAAAATAAATATTCATTGCACAACCTCTCTTGGCAGACATTACGTTAGAAGTGAGAATTCAAAGGTGATGGGCCTTGTCTTTTTCTCAGTTGTTCTGTCTTTCTGAGACAATTGGTATATACAAAGATAATAACATTATAATGTATTGTGCCAATATATGCATTATACGTAAAATATGTATTTATATACATAAAACACATAAAGCATAGATACATACAATATGCTATGTGAGTACTAAAGAATGAAAAAATTACCTGTGCCTACATCATCAAGGAATGCTCTGTAAAGAAGATTGCATTTGAGTAAAGGGTCAAAGGAACAATAAAATTTTAAACTTTTCTAGATAGGAATGGTAAAGTGAGAATGAGGATGAAATTTCAAACTTTGGCATTGAAAAAAAAAATTGTTTTGGTTACGACTCCACACTCCCAATGCTGGGGACAGGGTACTAGTTCAATCCCTGGGGAATTAAGATCCCACGTGTAGTGCAGCCAAGAAAACAAAAACAACAACAACAAAATAGCGTGAGCAAAGGCACACAGGCATAAAGCATGCTGATGTTTAGAGAAACAGGGTGGATATGGAGGAAGACTGGCATGTGTGGTTAAAAATGTAAGCAGAGTTCAGCTCACTAAAGGTCTTACTTCCTAAGAAATACAGACTTGCATTTCCTGGGTGATGAGACAAGATTGAAGAGTTTTGAAGAGAGGACTGTTAAACTCTGGAAAAAGTTTTAAAAAGATTGCTTTGGTTACAACATGTGTGATAGATTGAAGAAAAATGATATGGGAAGAGCAAAACTAATTTAGAATCTGTAAACAAAACTAATCCAAACCTAATTTAAGGTATGGAATCCATAAACAAATCATGAGGGCGAGCCTTTAGACCAGGGATAAAAACATGGGGAGGATGGAAAACATTCAAGGAACAGTGAAAGACTGATTTGTTGATTACCTTTATTTAGGATGAAATTAGAAGAGGGAATCAAAGATGACCCTCTAATTTCTGCAATAAAGCTAAAAGGATTATAAATTATTTGCTTAAGTCACCCAATGAATAATTGATAGGGCCAGGTTTTGATTTGATATTTTCAAACTCCAAAGCTAAAGCTGCTTCCATTTTTTACCCTGTATCCTGAAAATTAGTCAAGAATTTCATTTCCGAGTATCATCATTCCTTGATTCAGTTCAGTTCAGTCACTCAGTCGTGTCCGACTCTTTAAGACCCCATGAATCGTAACACGCCAGGCATCCCTGTCTATCACCAACTCCCGGAGTCCACTCAGACTCACGTCCATCGAGTCAGTGATGCCATCCAGCCATCTCATCCTCGGTTATCCCCTTCTCCTCCTGCCCCCAATCCCTCCCAGACCTGGCACATAGTAGGCACTCAATAAATAGCAGTTAAATGAATGAATTAAATTTTAGTAGATAAATTCAATCCAGCTATGTTCTTTTAGGCTAAACTGTGCCTCTGACAAAGGGCATTTATATTCTGTCTTCTATTTAATTAATTGCATGAATATCTTTAGTCTCTCTTTTAAATTACAAAATTTAAGTTCTTTAAAATCATGAACTGTATCTTAATATTTCTCTGTGCTTATAGCATGTAACATTGTATCTTTTCATACAATATGTTTTTCACAAATATATCTTTAATTAAATTCTGTACCTTTTGAGAATTTATTTCATTTAGTCGCTTTAAGATTGGCTGAAAGTAACCACTGTCAAAAAGTAACCACTGTCCTGCATTGAATTTCTTTTGCAAATATAACATAGTACCTTTATGATCTTTTCCCTTTTTTGGTTTGAGTACAGCACGAAAAGGCCATTTTCGATGAGACTGTCTTGACCTCATTGTGCTTATCAGCATAATTCACAAATATACAGAATCCAATTTATAGAATGTTCTAAAAGCCCTCGTCTAACTCCACTCTGCATAGCTCCTGAAACAAATGATTTCTGATTAGAGACAAGAGAACAATGGTGAAGGCCAGTAGGCCTAATTAGGAATTATAAACAATGTAATCCCCTGAAATTAATTAAATATTGAAATAAGAAGACAGAGAAGTTCTATACCAATACCAGTACATTGAATTTAGGCTGCTAGCCTGAAGCATACTTGCCCTCTTCCTGTATCTTGATCACCTTGCCTCTTTAAAACAAACTCAGACAACAGTTTTTCCAAAGAACTCAGTGTATCATGCAGGATTTTAATTTTTGAGTAATTAAGTGGAGAGGCAGCATCAGAGACAGAAATGGAAGAGTAAAGCAGAGACCTAGAGACATGAATATAGTCCTGATTGAGGAACTTTCCAAATATCCTTTGATTTCAAAGTCAGAATTGTTAGAAAATGACTGATTATTATGGCTTAAACCACATGATGGGATATTCCATAGATGGAAACTTTCAAATACACATTTCAGGAAACAATTCCAAAGATGCCTGGGTATATTTTGATGTTAATGGATCAAAATACTATCATTTCACATAGTCCCATATACTTTCAGTTAGAAAGACTGATTTCAACGTACTGTTAGGTTTTTAATTAGCCTAAGGACCCATATCTGTGTTAGTATGTGTGAAGGATCATTTAGGTCTTCCTTGAATTTGATTCTCTCTTTAATATCACCTCAGAAAAATGTAGAGTGTTTTCTTGTTTGCCCTTAGTTGGTGGTTCAAATGCAGCTGAAAGCAGGGGTGAGGGGGCAGCATTATTTGAGAAGCTATCAGCATCATCACTGAGAATGCTGACCTTGGAGTTCTAGCTCAGGATAGAATCTAGGTTTTGCCATTTATTACCTGTGTGATGTCGAGCAAGTTACTTAACCTCTCTATTCACAGCATCCTCATGTATAAACCAAAGATAAACAGTACCTAGTTCATGAGTTTATTATTAGTATTTCATGAACTAGGAAGCATGAAGCCAGGTACACAGCAAAGATTCAATAAAAGATAGTGCTAATGTTGTTATTGTCATCATGTCATCATCATTATCACCACTAGCATTATCAAATCCCTAAGACATGGACTTGCAAAATTCACATAAGCTGTATTAAACCAGTTATCTGAAGAATTCCTAAGTAGAAAGAATGTCTTGCAAATCAAAGCCGTAAGGCAGGATATGAAAGTCTCTTAACTAAAGAAAATAAGAAAAGTACTTCTAAATTCAAAAAGAGAGCTGTAAAAAAAAAATAATAAAGAGAGCTATAAGGTGAAATGGCAACCCACTCCAGTATTCGTGACTGGGAAATCCCATGGACAGAGAAGCCTGGCAGGATACCATCCAAGAATCAGACACAACTTAGCAACTAAACAACAAAGGTGAGTATACAGTGTAATATAAAATTATCTACTCAATTAGATTACTCTACATAAGACATTCCTTATAAGGGATAAAAGGTTTCCACATGAAGCTTGGTAAAAGGAGAACCAAGAGAAACATTTTGGTAATTATCCACACCTGTCGAGCAGGACAAAAAGCCAGAGGACCCAGCACAAATGAAACATTAAGAGAGGGTCATTAAGAGAGGGTGGTCACAGAGAGCTAGCTAGTTTTCTTCGTTTCTGCCTGAAGTGCTTCACAGAATGAATTCAAATGATGAGCACATATACAGTATGGCTTATGTACCAGGTAATGTTATAAGCACTTTCTACACTGCACTAGGTCATCTCATCCTCAAAACAACATCCTGAAGTAGTTACCACTATTACCCCCTTTTATTCAGATAAGGCAACTGAGACATACAGAGGATAAGCAACTTGCCCAGGGTCCCAGCTAGTTAGTAGCAAAGTCCATATTTGAACTGAGGCAGTATCTTAAACATCACTATATTGTTTCCCAAAGCTCTGAGCACTTGTGTCATTTCCTTTGTATTGAATTTGTTTGGACCAAGAGGTATCCTGATGGCTGCTTTAACCTCACTGCTAAGTTTATATGAGGAAGGAGGTAACCGGGGTGGCAGATACCCATGTAATTTCTGGTCCCATACTAAATGAAAACTTTGGCATACTGGCTTGTATGTGTCTCTTGAGAGTTCGCATCATGCTAGTCAGTCACACTGACACTGATTGAACTGATAATATTGACTCACTGGACCTCCTAAACTGAGAACTCAAATGATACTGGCAGCGTGTGAAATCCTGCCATCCAGCCTTCTCAGGGAACATCGCTATCACTTTAATTTCCACATTTAAATATTCTCAGGTAACATTTCTATCTCTTTAATTTCCCCATTTAGCATTTAATATGTGGCATGTTTACTAGCAATCACCATCTAAAATGCTTTGTATCAATAACTTTTTATATATTGCATTACATCATGAATCAAAGGAAATCTACAGATATCAAACTGCAGATATCTTTGATATACTCATTTTCAATAAACTTTAACCCTGACATGCTTTTTGCTTATAATTTCCAAAATGATTTCCGAATGCTTTTTCATTGTCGTGAGAGCCTTTGTTAAGAAATATAGCTTAAACAATGAAAACTGCGACAGAATACTGTAACATGATACTGAATTTATTAAAATGGAGGAGGAATAAGAGCAAGTTGAACAAATAAAAGATGACTTAGAAAAGAAAGCAGTTCTACTTGCTGTACACCCTGGGGAGCCAGGCACTCTGCCTAGGACTGGATGTGCTATTGCTCCAATCTAGCTATCAAGGAATAAGTAACACGGGACCTATTTCTCAAGCACACATCCCTGTAAACGCCACCAATACTCAGCCATAACGTGGCACATCACAACTACCACAGCACTAAAGGCTAAAGGTACATTTTAGCAGAATTGGTGGACCCACCATTGCCTGGGGAGAATTTAAATTTAAAAGAAAAGAGTATGGCAGCAAGCCATGGTACACAAAGCATCAGCAACTTTTCTCCTTCCCAAGCAAATATTGGTCCATTTCCTATGGAAAATACCACCCCACCTCCAGCCCTGTAGTGGCTTTAGTCCTGAGAGTCAGAGATGTCTCTTTTGTGAGATCTTAGTTTTTTTGCGAAGTTCCATATATGTGAGAGATTCACACTGAGTTATTGTATATCTACCATGAAATATTTCTGATGAGGTCATGAAGAACAGCTGCTAAACTTACTTTGTCTGGGAGGATTAGAAAGCCAAAAGCTAAATGAACAAATGAATGAATTCATGGATGGGTGGACAGATGGAAGAACGGAGGAAGGAAAGAATGAATTAATTAAATGCTGATAATTTATTAGGCAATCGTGTATGTGTCCGTGTTAGTCACTCCATAATGCCCAACTCTTTGCAGCCCCGTGGACTGTAGCCTGCCAGGCTCCTCTGTCCATGGGATTCTCCAGGCAAGATACTGGAGTGGATAGCCATTTCCTTCTCCAGGGGATATTCTCGATCCAGGTATGGAACCCAGGTCTCCTTAATTGCAGGCAGATTCTTTACCATCTAAATCACAAAGGAAACCCAGGTAACTGTGTTGCATATCTAATAATCAGGTCTTCAGTCATTTGTGTCTGAATCCTCCTTTTCATGCATAATAAAGTTCATTGATTTTGTTCAATACACAATTCTTCTAAATATTTATGAAGTATTTAAACATAGCATTCCAATAAGATGACAGCATTAACTTGCCTTTGTGTGTTTTACTTGAGTCTCTGCTCTTCAATCTGCCATTTCTTAACTTGTCTTCTTTTCATTTTTAAAGGAGAGTTTTTCATCTTGAAGCGTGAGCCTGAAACAGAAGCACAGAATTGTTGATCAGTAAAAACCAATTGACTAGAATTGATGACAAATGTTTTCTGCAACATCTGTCTTCCAACATGTATTTTAAGATCCTTTTGTCTGTAAATGCTTGCCCTGACAGTCATATACCTAGGCGTATTTCAGTATCAAATTTCTGACACTGAACCCAAGATTCATTTATTTTAGGATGGCCATTCCTTACCCTCAGCATATACTGACTCATATGATCTATTTTGCCAAAAATATTATCCAAAAAACACACTTATTTATTCCTTTTCACTTCATTATCTTTAATAAAGTGGCATTATGTAAAAACTTGCCTTAAAAAAGCAATGATACTAAGGCTATTTTGGAATTTAAGCTGGGAACAAAGAAATATGGTTAACCTTTTACATTTCCTAATATTTAATTTCAAAATAGTCTCCCTCCAGTGAAAAATGAAAATTAGGCACTCATAGACTAGCACTTTAGGAAATAAAAAAATGCAAGACTGAATTTTTTGAGTATATGTCTTGTCTGCTTCTAAGCAAAAATAAATGGTCTCTGTATTTGTTCAGTATTTTAGCCACTTGCCACAGCTTAAGTGTCCACTGACATTTCTATCTCCCTCAGAGTGTAACTTTCTCTAAGGTAGTTAACCTGGCTTTTGTGTCAAACTTGAGATTGAATTATTGGTCAGCTGTACACACAGCTACAATTTTGTGCCGCGATTACTCTTTTCTTTTCGCCCTGCCATGCGGGTCATGCTGGATCTTAGTTTCTGACCAGGAATCCAACCTGTGCCCCTGGAATTGAAAGAGTGGCATCCTAACCGCCGGACTGCCAGAAAATCCCTCACCCACTATTATCACTGCCTTTTACAGTGGACAGAACCACAGCCCAGAGCAGTTTAATAACATACCCAACTAGCTGGTGGGAAAAACAAAATCCGAATTCAAGTCTGTCTTGTTTGGAAGCATGTGTTCTTTCATTTCGTTACATAAGAACAATTTCTGTTTTAATTGCTTTGATTATCCATCAACATTTCAATTGCTTCTCTCTCTCTCTCTCTCTTTTTTTTTTTTCAGTAATCTTCTCACTTTCATAGCTACTTCTCTTCAGAACAATATTCAATTATGCCATTGACTACACTTATAATGCAACTGATCAGTCTCATATTTTTCAAGAGTAGGAAGAGGTATGTGTTTGTAATACCTCTTGCAATATTTTAATATAATTTTTTGGTAATTTCTCACTAATTGTAGAATAAAAGAGGTAATATTGGAGAATGTTTAGAAGTATGGGTTCTAAAGTTAGACTTTGTACTGTTTACATTTTACAATTTTCTGTATATTATGATGTTTGACATCTTTTCATTATTTTTTATTGGAAGTATAGGTGATTTACAATATTATGTTTGTTTTAGGTGTACAACATAGTGATTCAGTATTTTTGCAGATTATATGGGATTATAAATTATTATAAGATAAGGGTAAAATTCTCTATGCTATACAGTATATTGCTAATTTATTTATATATAGTAGTTTATATCTGTTAATCCCATAGCCCTAACTTGTTCCTCTCCACTTCCCTCTCCCCTTTGGTAACTACAAGTCTGTTCTCTAGACATGTGACTTTGTTTCTGTCTTGCATATACATTCGTTTTGTATTATTTTTTACCTTCCACATGTAACTGACATCAAACAGTTTTTGTCTTTGATGTTTAACATCTTGAGAACATTTCTGACTGGGGAGAGACGGTACTCCCTCAGACTAGCCAGTACTTAGAAGTACATTGTTAAAACAAGTAAAAGAAAATCTAAATAAAATGAACAATACCCTGTATTCATAGATTGTTAAGATGGCAATACTTATCATCTGATCTACAGATTCAACCAATTCCCATTGGAACTCCAACTGGCTTACTTAAAAAAATTGGCAAGCTCATCTTAAAATCATATGGAAATATGAGAGATCCAGAATAACCAAAACGGTCTTGAAAAAGAGTGAAGTTGGAAGACTCACACTTCCTTATTTCAAAACTTACTAAAAAGCTATAACCAAAACAGTGTGGTACTAGCATAAGAACAGACATACATATGAATGAACCAAATCTAGAGTCCAGAAATAAAGCCTCACATTTATGTTGACTTGATTTTAGATAGAAGTGTCAAAGTAATTCAAAATTTTCATCAAATGTGTTGATCAATATTTTCATCAATATTTCTATCAAATGGTGTTGAGGTAACTGAATATGCACATGCAAAGGAATGAAGTTGGACTTCTACCATATTACATTCAAAAGCTAACTCAAAATGGATCTCAAAGTTAAGATCTAACACTATAAAATTTTATGAAAAAACAAAGGTGTATGTCTTAAGGATACTGGATTAAACCTTCCTTAGATATGTTGTTAAAAGCACACACACACAAATAAATTGTATGTCATTAAAGGCGATGGCACCCCACTCCAGTACTCTTGCCTGGAAAATCCCATGAATGGAGGAGCCTGGTTGGCTGCAGTCCATGGGGTTGCTAAGAGTTGGACATGACTGACTGACTTTACTTTCACTTTTCACTTTCATGCACTGGAGAAGGAAATGGCAACCCACTCCAGTGTTCTTGCCTGGAGAATCCCAGGGACGGTGGACTGGTGGGCTGCCGTCTATGGGGTCGCACAGAGTCGGACACAACTGAAGTGACTTGGTGATGGCATCAAAAATAAACACTTTTTCGATGCAAAGGTTACCATCAAGAAAGTTAAGACAACCCAAAGAATGGGAGAAAATATTTTTAAATCATACATCTGATGACATATACCTAGAATATATGATTAACTCTTCAATTCAGTAATAAAATACTAAATATTCCAATTAAAAATGGACAAAGGAGCTGCACAGACATTTCTCCCAAGAATATACACAGATGGCCAATAGGTACATGAAGACATGCCTAATGCCTTTATTCACTAGGAAAATACAGATCAAAACCACAATGAAATACCATTTAAAAGATAAGGATGGCCATGATACAGTTACAAAGATAAACAATAAGAAGTGTTGGCAAAGCTGTGTAAATCTTGGAATCCTCACACATTACTGCTGTGTATGTAAAATGGTGCAGCCAATTTGAAAAGTAGTCTGGCAGGCACTTAAAGGGTTAAATATCAAGTTATATTAGCCAGCAATTCCACCCTAGGTATAAACTTAGGTAAGAAAACACATGACATCAAAGGAACTTATACATGAATGTTGTAGCAGCAATATTCATGAAAGCAAAAAAAGTGAAAATAATCCAAATACTCAATGTTCATTATCAGATGAAAGATTAAATGAAATGTGATATGTGGATACAATGGGCTTCCCCGGTGGCTCAGTGATAAGGAATCCGCCTGCCACTGCAGGAGACACAGGAGATTTGGGCTCCAGCCCTGGGTCAGGAAGATTCTCTGAAGGAGGAAATGGCAACGCTCTCCAGTATTCTTGCCTGGGAGATCCCCTGAACGGAGGAGCCTGGCAGGCCACAGACCATGGGGTTGCAAGAGTCAGACACAACTGAGTGGCTGAGCACCCACACACTCATTTCATATCTTATATGTCCAGATATTATCTTAGATTTGGTAATACAAAGGAATGCAATACTGATCCACGCTACAGCATGGATGAACCTTGTGAAAGAAATCAGTCACAAAGCACCACATATTGTGTGCTTGCACTGATATGAAATATCCTGATTAAGCAAATCTACAGGGACAGAAAGTAGGTTAGTGGTCTCCTAGGGCTGGTGGGAAAGCAGGTGGCAGGTAATGTGGGAAAGAGCTTGGAGAGGGAAAGGCGCAGGCAGAAACAGGGTGGATGAATGATGAGTGACTGCTGAGGGGATTTCTCTTGGGGATGATAAAAATGTTCTAAAATTCATTGTGCTGATGTACTTTACATTGGTGAATTGTTTTATGTGAATATTGAATTTCTTTCAATAAAGGTGCTTTTAAAGAAATAACAGTAATTGTTATATTATGTCCTGGGGTCTTCTTGGATTCTTGTTTTTGTTCGTTTAATTGTGTGTGATGGAAAAAAAGGTGATTATACAGCACACACTCACAGTTATAAACAGATCCTTAAAATCATCCTTTATTTGGTGAGCAGCATGATGGGCTAAAACTGTAGGGTTAAAAATCAAAGGGAATTAAATGACTTTGTATTAAGTTCGAGAGTACAAGCCTCTGTGTAGATTCAGGAAAGAGGAGACACTTGGCCAGGCCAGAGAGAGGCAAAGATGCAGCGTGGGGAGAAAGAAGAATTACAGCTATATTGAGCTGCTTTGCTTTTTGATGCAATAGATGATAATATGCATATATTCATTTAAATAGAAAACATCCAACAAAACCATTTCTTTTTTACTGGGCTCTGGGACCTGTTTTGAGAATCTGTCTGGAGGGTAGCTGCCACCTCATCTGAAATGCTGATGGAGCGTTCCTATTGGAGAAAGATAATTAGAAGTCCTTTTTGGTTTCTTTCCTTCTGGAGGTTAAGAATTACAATTTTTAGGGAGTTTCTTGGTGGTTTAGTGGCTAAGACTCCATGCTCCCAGTTCAGGCGGCCTGGGTTCTATCTCTGGTCAGGGAACTAGATCCCACAAGCCACAGCTAAGAGTTTGCATGTCATAACTAAAGATCTCACATGCTGCAACAAAGACCAACACAACCAAATAAATAACATATTAAAAAAAAAGAATTACTATTTTCAAAATTCTGATTTTCTGCCTTTCAGCACTTAGTCTTAATGCTGCAAAAACTCTGCAACTTGTCTTTTGCACCAAAGTGAAGCTATTGAGAATTATCCCTGATGATACGTGTTTACAGGACATTGATTTTCATTGCTCTGTGTATTCCATAGTATGACTATAACATAATTCATTTATCCACTCTCCCATTCTAAGTTTTTACTGATACAAACAATGTTACAATAAAATTCTTGTCCATGTCTGATTTTTTTCCATAGCCTAGAATTTCTCCAGGGCATAAACCTAGGGAAGAAATTGCTTGGTCATAAGGATACACATATTTGAATTCATGGGACATGGTTACATTACTCTCCAAAGCGGCTGTATAAATTTATAGTCCTTCCCACACTTTTGAGAGTCCCTTTCCCTGAATTCTCACTCAAACCGCAAGGGTAATCCTATAAAAGGTGTGGGTCTCCGTTCCAACTCTCCCTACATTGGTATTAAATTCAAGCCCCTATATTAAGAGTGATAAATACCTCCAGGCAGTCAGTGTCAGCTCGCCAGTTCACTGTCCTGATTTTCAGTTCCTTCTTCATTTCTGGCCCAAGGCAATTTCCCTTTCTTAGCAGTTCAGCCATGCATTTTATAAGGATGTTAGTTATAATTTATTGAGCAATCCTTGGTGTTTGTAGCTGGAGGGTTTTCAAGTTATCTGTACTTCCAGACCTTTAAATGCCTGACAGCATTTTCAGCACCTGAGCAATCTTTAAACACACCCCAGATGTTGGATACCATAAAGGAAGTAAGTGCAATCAAATTAGCCACTAGAATAAGCTATTAAATTCTCTACACATGTATTCATTAGTCACCATGCTGCCACATATGCGAATCTGCAGTTTATCTGAGGTTGAATCTCAACTAGTTTCTTACTAGTGTAAGAAACTTAGTAGTTGAGACTAGTGTGACCTTGGGCAATGTATTTCACCTTTCTGAAATGTAATTTCTTCATCTATAGAACAAGGATGTAAATCATAGAATCTGACGTATGACTGGTATAAAAAGTCAATCAGTTACTATTTATAAAAATACTTAGAACTGTATCTGATGTATAGTATGTGCTATGTAATTGTGTAACAAATGGAGGAATAAATATTAGACATTTATTTTTGTACTACCTCTTAATATTTTTTAAAAAATGATCTACCCTAAAATTGCCAGCATGGACAATCTAATGTTGGCAGCATGATAGCACTACTTCTCAACTTTAATGATACTAATGATAAATGGATTTTACCTAGAAGCCTCTCTGTGCTCCAGAATACAAGCAAAATAATTGTTGCCCATTGTGGGCCAGCCAAGTGGTTATACAGGTTCGGAGCAAGAATATTAAATAGGCCCCTCAGCTTTTTTTAGGATTAAAGAGGCAAAAAACTTCCAAAAGCTTTTTCTTTGTCTAGAGTAGTCACTTTTAGTGTATGAAGATGTTCAGGGCATGAGAAACGATGTCTCAGGATTTGACTCTGCACAGGAATGGAAAATTAGGACCAAGTCTGAATGACATACCTTTTATTCTGCTCTTATGTCATGTGTAGTCTTTATCCTCTGACATCCTTTTCAGACCATACACAAGTCACAGCCTGTTTACTACACTTAGTAGTCATACCATATTCTGCTGTGCTCAGTCATGTCCAACTCTTTGCGATCCCATGAACTGCAGCCAACTAAGTTCCTCTGTCCACGAGAGTCTCAGGCAAGAATACCGAGTGGGTTGCCATTTCCTTCTCCAGAGGATCTTTCTAACCCAGGGACTGAACCTGCATCTCCTGCATTGGCAGGAAGATTCTTTACCACTGAGGCACCAGCGAAGCCTACTATCATAATTTACATTAGATCCTCAGACTTTTATCTTTCACCATCTCCTATTTGCCCCACACCCCTGACTCTGGCAACCACATTTATACTTCTGTTTCTATGAGTTTGATTATTTTTTTACATTCCACATATAGGTGACATCAAGCAGTATTTATCTTTAAGAGGTATTTATCTTTCTGTGTCTGGCTTACTTCACTTAGCATAATGCCCTTAAGGTCCATTCATGTTGTTGCAAAGAGCAGAATTTCCTTCTTTTTCATAATATATTAGTATATTAGGGAATATATATAAATTCAAAAAAATGTTTGCTAACAACTAGCCTACAAAGATCTCCATTTGCTTTCTCTGATTTCTTACTTGCCTCCATTAGATATATGGGCTTCCCTGGTGGCTCAGAGGTTAAAGTGTCTGCCTCCAATGCGGGAGACGCGGGTTCGATCCCTCGGTCAGGAAGATCCTCTGGAGAAGGAAATGGCAATCCACTCCAGTATTCTTGCCTGGAGAATCCCATGGACGGAGAAGCCTAGTAGGTTACAGTCCACGGCGTCGCAAAGAGTCAGACACGCTGAGTGACTTCACCTCACCTCCCTGAGATACAGTGATCTTTGTAACTTTCCAGAACTCCGCTGACATTGCTTTGGTGGGCTTCCTCATTTGCTCAGTGATGAAACAATCTACCTGCAGTACAGGAGACATTCAGGAGACCCAGGTTTGATCCCGGAGTCAGAAAGATCCCTTGTAGAAAGAAATGGCAAACCACGGCAGTATTCTTGCCTGGGAAATCCCATGGACAGAGCAGCCTGGTGGGCTACAGTCCAGAGGGTCGCAAAAGATTCAGACACGGCTGAGTGACTAAACAACAACAGCAACAAAGCAGTCAAAGACCTAATTAAACCTAAAATAGATCTTTAAGCCCTTTCAAGAAACATAACTGTAAAAGATAGAATGTAGATCAGATAATAGCTAGGAAAAAAAAGATGGAAGGTTAACAAAGACTTCATTTTTCAGGAAGAATTTATTTTTAATTCTTAAGAATGTTTAAGTTATATAATTGCAAACATATATTTACACTAAATTAAACCATGAAAATGTAATAGCAGCCTGGTGGGCTACAGTCCAGAGGGTCGCAAAAGATTCAGACACGGCTGAGTGACTAAACAACAACAGCAACAAAGCAGTCAAAGACCTAATTAAACCTAAAATAGATCTTTAAGCCCTTTCAAGAAACATAACTGTAAAAGATAGAATGTAGATCAGATAATAGCTAGGAAAAAAAAGATGGAAGGTTAACAAAGACTTCATTTTTCAGGAAGAATTTATTTTTAATTCTTAAGAATGTTTAAGTTATATAATTGCAAACATATATTTACACTAAATTAAACCATGCAAATGTAAATATATAAATAATTTTAAAGTAAATCAAATTTTAGAAATGAGGTAAGAGGTTGCTAAGCAGTCAACAGCAAACAAAAAACAAACAAAAAAAGTCATGGAGACAATAAATAAATATGAAGAACTACTAGAATCTCATTTTGACTCTACTGAAGGGTACACAAAGGAAAACAGTAGTAAATAACCTAAAAATATGTTTTATGGGTACAGCACAGAAAACATTAAATGTCAAGGTAAGAAATTCAGGCTTTATTTTGTAGGTGATAAGCAGAAGTGATGTTTTTGAGCTTGGGTGACCTGCTCAAAGCTGTGTTTGATGGAAATCAATCCAGTAATGGCTTATGTCCATGACATATCTGTTAGCTCTATACAGAACACAATAAAGGAAGTTTTACAATCACTTCTTCTAAGTAAATTCAATATTCCCCCAAAATTTATCTTATTTTTGTATTATTCATATATCCAGTACTCTTGGTAAATTTCTTGGGTGCAGAGAGCTCTAGAAAACATCACTGAGTTTTCTTACATACCAAAAAATAAATACATAAATTCATTAGAAAATGTTCATTGCCTCACTAAAGTTTATACTCATAAATTTCTGGTTAATAAGTTTAACGCTTCCATAGCCAGTTCCCAGGGAGAGAAATATTAAGATTCTTATATTTTATAATAAGAATTTGAGCTACAGGGATGAATTTTCTCAGCAAAGAGTCATTGGAGCATTCTATAACATCACTACAAATTAAATTTTATTTTCTCATCTGTTTATCAGAAAGTCAAATAACTTTACATGACTTACAATAAATTGTTTAAAAAACTGTCTTCTGATTTCTTCACCTCTGACTTGTGTTTCCAAGAGAAAAGATGTTCAAATCACTTTCTTCTGATATTTACTATTGTATTCCTAAATTATAATGCATATTATTGCTTTTTGATTTGAGGACTTCATTTTCTTCTGTACCCATTTCCCCAATTTGATATTAATACTGTCATAAAATAATCACAGATGAACAATGCAGTCATTGATGAAGGAGAAATTTCCTTGTATAACTTTTTGCTTCCCTGGCTTCAATCAATGCCTTATATATATTTATTTCTGATGTACCTTCCACTCATTTGTGTAGTGTAGGCAAGCTGAATTAAGGTTCCAAATAGAGCCCATCCTTTTTCAAAATGACATATTTTTACAGTGTATTAACAGAGCCAGCTGTCAATCCTCTTTGGGCAAGCCCCAGGGTAGTTTGCATTCTTCTTTTTATTTTTGTTTTTTTAGTCTGCCTTATTTAATTTGGCTCTTGATCTCCAAAACGAGATGTATGGAGACCTGGGTTCCATCCCTGGGTTGGGAAGATCCCCTGGAGAAGGGAAAGGCTACTCACTCCAGTGTTCTGGCCTGGAGAATAGAGTCGCAAAGAGTCGGACACAACTGAGCGACTTTCACTCACTCACACGCTGCTCTCATCACAGCCATTGAACTACTGTTTATCATTATGAACAGTATAATAACAGTGAGATCATTCAGTAGCCCTCTCTCTTGTTTCCGCCCCTCTTCCACACACTGGACCAACTATTATATCAGGAGGGTATGGGGAACACAGCCTGAGCAACCACTGGCAAGAGAAGAGCTGAGAGCTGTAGATTCAAAATGTGTGATATTTCTTTGGTGGAGATTCCTCTCAATGCAAAACCATGGTGATTTCATTATCATGAATATTCAAAAGAACTTCCACAGTAAAATTGATTATATCAGCCTTCCACTTAAAATAATCTTTTTTTCTTTTTTTTTAAATTTATTTTTAAACACCAAAAACATTTTGTATTGGGGTATAGCCAATTAACAATGTTGTGATAGTTTCACGTGAACAGTAAAGGGAACCAGCCATGCATACAGATGTATCCATTCTCCCCTAGGCAATCCTAAAGGAAATCAACCCTGAATATTCACTGGAAGGACTGATGCTGAAGCTCCAATTATTTTTGCCACCTGATACGAGGAGCCTACTCACGGAAAAAGACCCTGATGCTGGTAAAGACTGAGGGCGGGACAAGTAGGGGATGACAGAGGACTAGATGCTTGAATGGTGTCACTGCCTCAATGGACGTGAGTTTTAGCAAATTCCAGGAAATGGTGAAGTAGAGGGAAGCCTGACATGCTGCAGTCCATGGGGTCACAAAGAGTCAGACACAACTGAGTGACTGAGTAACAACAACATTCTTCCCCCAAACCTCCCTCCCATCCAGGCTGGCACATATCACTGAGCAGAGTTCAATGTGCTATACAATGGGATTTTGTTGGTTATCCTCTTTAAATATAGCAGTGTGCCCATGACCTTCCCAAACTTAATCTTGAACAAACTCTTTTGTGGTTGCATTGAGGAAAAGCTATGTTTCCCTCCTCCTGTGTTGGATGGGAATCCAAACTTCAGCCACTGAAAAACAATTTCTTCTTTTGAACTTCCATCAGTCTCATATTTGCAAAGTGCCAAATCGTCACCTACTATTGTTGGTATCTCCTCTTCAATGGCTGAGTTTTCATACTAGTCTAAGCTATGAATCTAAGGCATTGTTAGTTAATTGTTTTTTTAACATCTTTCTCAACTATAACTATTTGTCTCCTGTCAATTATTGATCTTCCCTTTACTTGAATTCTGATTTATCTTTTTGTACTTTTTTCCCCCTTGAAACAGGTGGCAACTTTCCCTACTTTCAAAAGTTCTGAGTGCAGGCGTTTCCCAGTCAATATTTCAAAATGCTTTAGAATTTCATTTTTTTTTAAAAAAAACCTTTGAACTGGATCTTTAAACTCCTGAACAACCACAAGTAATCAACTGATCTCAGACAATGAACCTGAACCAGACTTTCCACTGAAATATCAAAATGTATCTTGTCTGGTCTTTGCTGATTTTGCATGATGACCTGAATTTCTCTCTCACTTTATCTGCCCGTTTGTTCAAAACCAGTCAGTACATTTCAGTTCAGTTCAGTTGCTCAGCCATGTCCGACTCTTTGCGAGCCTATGAAATGAAGCATGCCAGGCCTCCCTGTCCATCACCAACTCCTGGAGTTCACTCAAACTCATGTCCATTGAGTCGGTGATACCATCCAACCATCTCATCCTCTGTCATCCCCTTCTTCTCCTGTCCCTAATCCCTCCCAGCATCACGGTCTTTTCCAGTGAGTCAGTTCTTTGAATGAGGTGACCAAAGTATTGGAATTTTAGCTTCAACATCAGTCCTTCCAATGAACACCCAGGACTGATCTCCTTTAGGATGGACTGGTGGGATCTCCTTGCAGTCCAAGGGACTCTCAAGAGTCTTCTCCAACACCACAGTTCAAAAGCATCAATTCGTTGGTGCTCAGCATTCTTTATAGTCCAACTCTTACATCCATACATGACCACTGGAAAAACCATAGCTTTGACTAGACGGACCTTTGTTGGCAAAGTAATGTCTCAG
>SJYC01026959.1:0-118491 GCA_006408675.1 Madoqua kirkii
TGGCCGTATGACCCAGTCTGGAGTGGGAGTCAGCTGGTCCATCTGGGAGAGATGGGGACCCCTGCATGTGGTTTGGTCATCTTGCTACCTGGCTGAGCTCTAGAACTGTCATGCCCGCAGACCTCCTGCATTTCCTTACGGTCTAAGTGGGCTGTGAAACTTGTGTCCATGGAGCATCTTAAGGGACCCAGAGGCATTTCTCAGATGAGAAGCTTGGAACAAATGTTCTTCTTGACCTGTGTGAGAGGCCAGACACAGGTCTAGACCTTAATCCCAGGAGACCCAGAGAGTTACTACTCGCCACACCCAGTGTCACCTTGAAAAATCTTGGGACTTGCTGCCTCTCTGCTAGGTGGAGCACACATGGATAGTCAGAGGTGCGCACTGAGCTTTCTCCTTCCCCAGCTCTTTATTGCATAGATTGAGCCCGAGCCTCCAGCTTGTGTCTCCAGTGTAAAAGTATTGACTGAGCCAAGATCCCTAAGCCTCCAAACTTCAAGCACTTTGCTTTCCACTTTTTCTAGGCAGAACTGACTGCGATGGAGGTGGGACTCCTCTGTGTACAACATGGCAATGAAAAAAATTTACCTGGATGCCACCTACCTTTCCTCTTTGCCTGACACAGATCCCTGTTAGTGCATGTGTTGGGGGAATGCTCAAGAAACTGCAAGAACCACACCCCTAAAGGCCGCCTGGCTGGCATATTCTGTTTAATTAGCATTCCCCCATATTGCTTACCAAGGCTGCTCCCAGCCAGAACTCTGCCTGTGCGTCTGACGGGGCCATTGCACCCGCTGTTTGCCAATAGCAGAGGGGGGCAGAACTGCTGTCTTCAGAGGCCCTTTGACAAGGTCACCAAGTCCTCATGGCTTGTTATGCTCAGCATATGGGTCCCCAGAGGGCTAGAAGAGTCTAGATCTTGCCCCACAACCCCTGGGATCTTGCCTGTCGGGACACAGGAGAGGGAGCCTCACTACTTCCATCTGCTTGAAGCCTGCAGTGCGGGCATGGCCTGCCAAGGATGGTGACCTCGGCAAAGGGCAGAAGCACTTCTGGTTTCTGTGTGGCCGCCAGGGGACAGGAACAGTTCTGATGAAGTCTGTCCTGGTGCATGTGACCTGGAAGTGACCTGGAGGCAGGCTGAGAGCCTTGCTTCTCCTCTTCAAGCCAAGGGGGGCACTGCTCCCACCAAACAGCTGGGGCAGGTATAGGGCAAGAAGTTCCTCGCTTAATGTCTCTACTCCAAGGCAGGCACTGTGATTTGTGATACCCAAAATGACCAGAAAAAGTCCCCATTTCTTTCTGTACCTCATGTTGGGAAGATTTGAAAGGGACTGGAGGGCTCAAGCTCACTCTGAGCTGTTCTCATCCTTTGTCCACAGCATGGAGCTGTTCTAGATCAGGGATGCAATTCCAGTTCTTTAGGGATCAGACTGGATACAACTGTGAGCAAAAGCAGGTATAGGACAGCTGGGAGAGGTGGGGATGGTCACGTAGGAGAGTGCAAGCCAGACTGAAGGCCACTCAAGTTCAGCTGAAGTAGACACGCAGGACATGCTCTTAGGAAGAGTGCTAACTGGACTGGATCTAGACTGGATAAGCAGACTTCAGCGAAGAACCACTGTGCACTCCTCTGTTCCACTTTCACCCAGAGAAGACGAGAACAGAAGGAGAGGCAACGACCTCAGTTGTGGCAGCATTTTCCAGGAGAAGAAAGATCTGTGCGTGGAGGTTTGAAGAAGTAGGGGTGATCTCTTTTTTTTGAGCTGAGGATAAGTGATCAGGAAGCTGGGATGAGTCCACAAGAGCTCAAGGATTCATCCATAAATTCTGATGCATCCATAAAATTTGATTCTTCCACTCAGTCTAGAGAGGTGTCATTGTGGGGACTAAAGGATGGGTTGGTTAAGGGTAGTGGTCTGCCTTCAAGGAGTCTCTATTAGGGTGGAGCCCCAAGAGGCTTGGGGTGATTTGGGAAGAAATAGTTGCCAGAGTGACTCAGGAGTGTCAGAGAGACAAAGCTGCTTGCCAAAAAGATATTCTAGAGCTGATTTTCCAAAGTGCACAAGATAATTTAGCTGCGTGGACCCGTTAGAAAATATCAGCTCACAAGGTGAAAGAGTTGTTCATTTTCAATTCTCCCTTCATGCTTCTGCTTGCATCAAAGGAAAGGGCTTTGCTTCTGCTGGTCTGTCTTACCACTTTTTCAACACTTGTTAATCATCTTCAGCCTCAATGCCTTTTGCAGGCAGTAGTATTTAGAATTTGATAACAGCTTTTTGTTTCATATATTTATTTTTGGCAGTTATCTTTGACTTGTGGCAAGATTTTGGCTTTCTCATGTACAGTAGTGATTTAAAGTATCCTTTAACAACTCAAGTACAGGATTAAGTACAGTATAAAGAAATAATGGTGGTGGTGGAAGGATTATGGTAATGACCACAAACCTGGCAGGGAAGTGAGTGAGGTGATAGAACATCACCCTCATCAAGTAGGTGATGCTGCTGCTTGGGTCTCATTCGTCTTTTCAGGAGGATGAAAGCACACAAACCAGATGGGAAATGAGTAGAAGAGAGTCATGGGTTTCAAGACAGCACCTAGCTGAACCCAATTCTGGGCTGCTTGGCTTCCTCAGCCTTCAAGATTTGACCCATGCCACTTCTTACGGGAAGTCCTCCAGGATCTCCATCCACTTTCCCTGGAAGCATCAGAGGTCACAAAAGTGGATGACTGTTGGGGGTAAGGGAAGGACACCTACAGCAAACTGCAGAGCATTTGCTTCATTTATCACTGATAAGTAGAAATGCAGGCCCAGTGTGGTCACACTTTCCAAGTTCTCAAGAGAAGTCAAAAGTTTAAATTTTTAGGTTACATGTCACCGTTTTAAACCCTGACAACAAATATTCACCATACCTGGGTGAATGGTGGGCACCCTCAGGTGACACAGAGAGAAGCTTCCATGTGAAGATGACCGTCAAGCTGCAGTGCCCAGACACCCAGGTCCTGGAAATGAGGAACTAAGGATATGAAACCACAGCTAAAGCAAGTTGCCCAAGTCACATGTTTTCCCTGTAAGGCTGGGCCCTTCTGGTGGGCACGGAGGGATCTGAGTCATCAGGCCCTGCCTGGCCAAGCCAACCCCAAAGCCCTGGCCACTCAGGCTGGGGGCAGGGTGAATCAGAAACTAAAAAACGGACAGGTGTCTACCCTTCAGGGACTTGAGGCAGGGGTCACACAGAAGAGGTGTTCCCATAGACACATGTTTGGAAGTGGGTTCCTGGGCAGGACCCTGGGGTGGGGGGGAAGGTCATTGTGCAGGGCGGGACAGTAGACGTGGAAGGATGGTGACTCCAGACAGCGAAAGATAAAGCTGGGGATGGGCTTTGACTGCAAACTGGCTCCAGGCTGCAGAGGGACGCCTTGGAGGCGGAGTTGGAAACGGTGGGTACAGTGTAGAGAGGCTATTTCAGGCAGAGCCTGGGTGAGTGCAAAGACCAGACTTCCAGAATCCTATGCAGGATTCAGGACAGGTGAGGGAGGCAACCTGCGAGGTCCAGGGGGCAGCGCCCAGGTCCACGCGAGACTGTGCCCGCAGGCTGCAGTGGAGGGTTGGGGAGGAGGAGGACAGGGTGTGTGGAGGACCTTAAGGCAAAGAGCAGCTGGGGCCTGAGGGAGCCTTGCCTCTCTCTGGAAGGGTAAAAGTTGATCTTCGGGGAGGCCCCTGTGGTGCACACCCCTTCCTGGAAAACTCTTCCAGTCGCTGGGGTCTCCATCTGGTCAAAAGGCCTGGCTCAGCCCCACGGTAACCAGGCCTCTCCGCCCACCCGAGGGCGCACAGAGAGGGGCCACCTCTTGCGCCCTGTGACCGACGGCTGGGACCCGGGGGCCCCGAGTGCTCTCTGGGCGGGGAACTTGCTCCTCCGAGGTGGCGCGCCACGAGTGCGCTGGGCGCGTCGAAGGTGGCCGGCCGCGGGGCTCCCCCGACCCGGCCCGCGGCGCTTCTCTGTCGCCGCCTCGGGGTGTCTCTGCTTCGCTACGAGCCGGGAACGGCGGCGGCGACGGCGCGAGGAGGGGAGCGGGCGGCGGCGGCGGCAGCCGCGCCAAGAAGCGCCGGGTCACCGCAGGCTGAGGCGCCCGCCGTCCCCGCCCTCCCCCTCGCGCGCCTCTCCTCCCTCCCGCCTCACTCGCTCGCGCTCCTTCCCTCTCCCCGCCTCCCCTCCGCGCTCCCCCGCCCTCCCCTCCGCGCCTCGCCTCCTCCGCCCCGCGCCCTGCGGTGCTGCAGCTGCGGGCGGCTCCAGCTGCCCCAGATGTGGGCTGGGCGGCGCGCGGGGAACTTTCGCGCCGGCTGCGAGTGCGGGGCCCCGGCTGTGGTCCGGCTGCCATGGATCCGCCGGCGGGAGCCGCCGGCCGCCTGCTCTGCCCCGCGCTGTTGCTGCTCCTGCTGCTGCCGCTGCCCGCGGACGCCCGGCTCGCCGCCGCCGCCGCCGACCCCCCAGGTAGGTGCGGCCGAGTCCCCACGCCTCGCGACCCCAGTCGGCCGGGCTCCGCCCCGCGCGCCCCACCGCCCCCTCCCCAGGCGGCGTCCGGCTCGACTTGGGCAAACTCCGCGCGCCCCGCCCGGGGCCAAGTTGGCCAACTTCGGGGCCCGGTTGGTCGGGCAGGGGGCGCCCTGCGGCGCACCCGGGAATCTCGGGCCGGGGGGAGCCCCGGAGCGCTCGCGGCTCCCGGGACGCCGAGCGTGGAGACAGAGGGCCGGGAAAGCCCGGCGGCGGCGAGCGCAGCATCAGCACCAGCGGGTCCGGGGGAGCCAGGGCGAGGCGGTGCCCCGGATCGCGTCCGGAGACGCTCGGGAGAGCAGTCGGGTGCAGAGCGCGCCGCCTGGGCCTTGAGGATTGGTTGGGGCGCCCCGGAGGGGATCCTCGAAGATCGGAGGGACCCTGCTCCACCCCTCCCTGTTCTCGGGCAAGCGAGGGAGGCGGCCGGCAACGGGCTAACCTGGAGCTGTACGCGGAGGACAGGCCGCGGTGCCGGGGGGAGCCGAGCGGTGAGGGCAGTCGCGCGGCGGGGACTACTAAGAGGTAGAAGCGCACGGGTAGGGAACCAACCGGGAATGGCTTCAGAGCACCCCCATGTCCTGACAAGGACGGTAGGTTCAAGGGGCGGGGGACGGTCTGACCGGGCCCGCCCCTGGGGAACTGCGAGGAGCTGAGGAACCCCAACTTGGAACGGGGCAGGGGGCAGAGCTCTTGATTGGGAGGGTCCCAGAGGGGTCGATCGGAGGTCGGAGGAGCGCCAGCGTGGTAGCCCCGTTAACGCCCCTTCTCGGTTGGAAGAAGGCCGGGGAGGTGCACGGTAGTTTCTGGGGGATGCCTAGTGGAACGCCCTTCCCTTCGCAGTGGGGCGGGGTTTGGGAGGATGCTGTGCTCCGTGGCGGGGCCCTGGGGCTTCCCGGTCTCGGCTGGTCTAACGCCCCTTCCCTTTGCAGGCGGGCCCCAGGGGCACGGAGCCGAGCGCATCCTGGCGGTGCCGGTGCGCACTGACGCCCAGGGCCGCTTGGTGTCCCACGTGGTGTCGGCGGCGACGGCCCCGGCTGGGGTGCGGACCCGCAGGGCCGCCCCTGCCCAGATCCCGGGGCTCTCTGGAGGCAGCGAGGAGGACCCCGGTGGCCGCCTCTTCTACAATGTTACGGTGTTTGGCCGAGACCTGCACCTGCGGCTGCGGCCCAACGCCCGCCTCGTGGCGCCTGGGGCCACGGTGGAGTGGCAGGGAGAATCGGGTGCCACCCGCGTGGAGCCCCTGCTTGGGACCTGCCTCTACGTCGGAGATGTCGCGGGCCTGGCTGAAGCCTCCTCCGTGGCGCTCAGCAACTGCGATGGGCTGGTGAGTACGCGCTTCTCTCCCTTCTGTCTGTCCACTGATCTCACGTGGGCTTTGGAAGCAGGTTATCTGGGAGTCCGCTGGGAGGGCCAGGCCTGTACTGAGGGCCTTCTCTGCACCCCCTGTGCTTAGGGACCACCGAAAGGGTTGGCTGGAAGGCAGGTTGTTTGATTGGCCTGAGAGGGTGATTTATGCAGGGGGAGGGCCACATTTCCAAAGTATTTAGCAAGTATCCAAGTGTGGTCCCCCTTAAGCCTGCAGGAACTGGTTTTCCTTTTGCATTCAGGTGTGTGTATATCTTGGTGAGTGCACGCATCTGCACACGTGTTTTGGCATGGGTGCTAGTATCTAAGTACATGTGCACTTGTGTGAACATGTGACTGTGTCACTGCGTCTTGTGCATGTGTGTATTCACAGGTTTGTATGTCAGTGTCTGTTCAGTGTGTTGCTGTGCATTGTAGCACATGTGATATGTGTGTGGGGGACACGTATGCAGGTGGGTGGTTTTCTTCTTTCTGTGTGTGCAGGTGGTGCCAGCCTAGCGAACAGGCAGTGGTGCTGAAATGCCCAGTTATCCCTCTGCCCCCGGCTGATTTTTATGCTGTGGTTTCCTGTTGGATTTCAGCTGGTTATTTGAAAAGTTAGTTTTCTCTATTTTGAGCCAGGCGGAGCATTTGGAAATGCAGTCTCTGGTGCCCCCGGGCGGCCCCTGAAGGACAGGAGAGGCTGGGGAGTGGAACCCTTCTGGGACTGGCTGGGCCGCTCAGTGTGACCAGAGCTCTGGGAAGTTCTCCTGCTACCAGGAGCCTGGAGGGACCGTGGCTTTGCATAAGAGAGCTTGGAGGAAGCCTGGATCAATGCTCAGGGAGGAGGCTGACATTGGCAAGGCTCTGTCTGGCCACCCCGGGGCCTGGCACGTGGCAGAAGCCACTGCAGTTTTCTATTTTGGATTGGCTGTGTGGTGGTCAGGCTGGCTGCGCTGGCCAGACATCTGAAGCCGGCCACCGTGGGTTCCACTCTAATTACTACTCAGGGGACTCTTGCTCAGAGCAAGTGGCCTCTCTTCCAGCCCTGGTGGCCCCTGAGCCCACCGTCCTCAGGCTTGCCCTGCAAGTTGCAGAGCCAGCAATTACACAGAACCCCACAACCGGTGGTGTTCTTTTTATGGACACACAGGAAATGTCACTTGTTGCTTCGGAAAATCACTGCCTTTGGCTGGATTTAGTTAGAACCCAGACGTATTGCAAACAACCGTGAATGTCCTTGGAATAGCTGGGTTAACATGGTACAGCCCTTTATATCCTTGTTGCCTCTGAGGATGTCCCAGACTTCATAAGTGTGTCTTATTTTTACGCTGGAGGTGAATTTCCTAAATAAAAGGAAATTGGTGTTGGGGGCTCGGAATGGGGGTGGTGGTGGCCTGAGCTGGGGTGGGGGAGTTGACATGGAAGTGGTCTGTTGTTAGTCGCTCAGTCGTGTCCGGCTCTTTGTGACCCCGTGGACTGTAGCCTGCCAGGCTCCTCTCTGTCCATGGGATTTCCCCCGCAAGAATACTGGAGTGGGTTGCATTTCCTCAGTCTGTTGTTGAGCAACTCCTGTGTGCTGAGTAATTCTTGAGGGAAAGCGTTCCAGAGAGGCTTTGCCCGTGCATCATTCATTCATCGGTTCATTCCGTGGCTTGTGTTTGCAGCCAGTACCTCCAAGCGCGGTTGTCTGCTGTGCTGGTCAGAGGTGTAGCTGGCCTGCTGCCCACCCCCCGCCCCCCGGGGCACCGTGCTCAGCTACTAGTCTGGGGCCCACTCTGCTCAGGGCTTGGAAAGCATACTCCTGGGGGCTCTTTGAGCATGGGTGGCCAGGGGCAAAGGCCCAGAGGGAAGGGCATATGCAGGGAAGTACCAGGTGTGTATTGGTTGGGTCAGAACAGGCGCAGTGAGATGTCACATGTACTGGACACTCACCAGCAGAAGCGCAAGACACAGCTGGAGAGCAGGCTGGAGCCGGAAGAGGGGCTGGGGTCTGCCAGCGTGGCCCTGAATGTGGTCGGTGAAAACGGCATTGAGACAGCGGCGCAGCATCATTAGTTCTTCTTTCCTTGTCTCCTTTCTTTTTGGAGTGTGAATGTCCTGATTTGATATCACTTAATTCCTTAACTATTTAAGTCCCTCTGTGTATCACTGATGGGCCGATTGCAAAGCACCTAGGGTTGAAACATCATATTTCTGGCCCACAGCAGCCCTGTGGTGGGAGAGATTCTTCATCCCTCATTTACAGATGGGCAGCCGAGGCTCTGGGAGACTGAGTGGCTTGCCCAAGGCCACACTGTCTGTGGTGGGAGGAGTCTGGCCTGGTTCTGTCCAGCCCCTTCTGCCAGGGTGCTTGCAAGTCTGGGCAAGTAGAACCCTTGATATGTGGTAGTACAGCTATCCTCCCGAGCCACTCCCTCTTACAGTAGTCCTGCACGCGTCTCATCAGCAGGCATGCCGCACAGTACCCCTTCCCCTGAGCCTGCTCTTCCTTCATAGATAGTGAAACACACAGAGGCAGGTGTGTCAGGCTGCAGTGTCTGTGTAGATCCTCAGGGATCTTGTTACAATTCAGATTCTGAGTCAGCATGTCTACAGTGGGGTTCAAGGTTCTGCATTTCTAATGAACCACCAGGCAGATGCTCCTGGGCTTTGGAACTGCCCTTTGAGAAGCAAAGTATTAAAGGAGTTCTACAGGATCACACCACAAGTTTCTCTGAGCAAATGCGGTTCAGTGGACAACTGGTGTGGGAAACGCTGCAACTTGCTTTCAACCTGGGAGATTCAGGGAGGCCCACTGGGGTCTCTGAGAAGCTCTGTAATAAAGAAACCTCTTGAACTTCGTGTACTGTACCGCTCCCATGCAGATGAGGCCATCAACCTCTTCTTTGCAGGAACCCCAGGAATGTGCATTCTTGGAAGACAAGTGGGCAAACCAAGAAGCAGGGTCACAGCGCGCAGCTGGCGGCTTCCAGCTTAGGTTGAGGTGCTCAGGTGCTCAGGTGGGACCAGCCTCTCCCCAGAGCCATTGGCCTTTTCAGGCCCGTTGGCCTCCTTCTGGCCTGGGACACACATTTGCTCATCCGCTCGCTTGGTCCTGAGTGTGATCCTCTGCCTTAAAGGAAGGAGTAGCAGCTCTGGTTTCTGTGGACAGCAGTCTCCTTTTCTGTTTAGCCTGAGGGGACTCTTACGGTTGGATCCTTTCAGTCACGAGTGAAGGAAACACAAGAAATCGTTTAAACAGAAATGGGAAGTTCGTGGCTCTTCTGGTGCTCAGCCTTTAGGCCTGGCTGGACGTTGCCTCCCTGCCCCCGCTTCTTATGTGTTGGCTTTGTTCTCAGGTGGAGTCCTTCTGTTGGTAAGTCAAGGGGTGCGGCGGTGCTGGCTGATAATCTTTCTCTGATAATTCTGGCTGACTCCTGGGTAACACTCTGTTCAGGCTGGGGTCAGATGCTCCCATGAGAATCAGAACATGAGGTTTGTAGAACCCCATGGATGGAGCGTGCAAGGGGTGACGACATGCGGTGAGGACCTGGGCCTGCCGAGGTGAAAATTCTAGCTGAATCAGGTAGCGGTGTAGATTCAGGAAATGCCACATGCTTCATGTTGCTGTTCAGTCACTCAGTCGTGTCTCACTCTTTGCGACCCCGTGGACTGCAGCACGCCAGGCTTTCCTGTCCTTCACCATCTCCTGGAGTTTGCTCAGACTCACGACCATCGAGTCAGTGATGCCATCCAACCTCTGTCGTCCCCTCCTCCACCTGCCCTCAATCTTCCCCAGCATCAGGGTCTTTTCCAATGAGTCAGCTTTTTGCATCAGCGGGCCAAAGTGTTGGAGCTTCAGCTTCAGCATCAGTCCTTCCAATGAATATTCAGGGTTGATTTCCTGTAGGATTGACTGGTTTGATCTTCTTGCTGTTTAAGGGACTCTCAAGAGTCTTCCCCAACACCACAGTACAAAAGCATCAATTCTTTTGTGCTCAGCTTTCTTTATGGTGCAACTCTCACATCCATACATGACCACTGGAAAAGCCACATGCTTCATAAGACATACCGTACATTTTATTTACAGAGAGGTTGGTAGATGTAGCTTCCAGCTTCTCTTATAGCCACTAGATAGATATTATTCATCATATTCTCAGGGGAAGGTTAACATGTGCGTTTTCACAATGAGTGAGAAAATGATGCTTGACAAAGGATACTTGTGCATCTCATTGCTATGGAAGAATTCTCTAGTACCTCTCAGGCCACGTGAAATGTAATTTCATGTCATTCTTACATGCTCACTAAAGACTCATGAGAAGCCTGTTGACAAAAGAATAATAACAGGGCGTCAGTTTACTGTGCCCATGTTATGTGTCAGGCTTTCCGTTGAGCACCTTATGCTATATCACCTTGATTCATCCTCACCACACCCTATACTGTGTGACTGATATTATCCCCATTTTACAGATGAATTAATTGAGATAGCCTGCTTCAAGCTTTGCGGGCCTATATTTAAATACACATCTGTTTGGTTCTAAGATCATGCTTACTACGTGTTACTGCCTTTATTGCATGCCAAAATAAAATAAAGAAATGCATTTCTTTAAAACATTTCCTGCCTGTTCTAGTCAACTCCTGGATGCTTTCTTGGTCCGCAGCAGCCTGTTGTCAGTGTCAGTGAGTGGGAGCTGGGGGTAGGTCTGGCGGCCAGGTGGCTTGGGGACTTGTGGCTGACATGCTCTGGGCTGCAGCATGTGGCCTGAGTCCTTACGGGGAGGTAACGGCAGCGGAGACTCCAGGATGGGAGCCCCCTGCTGCACCTCTGCCCCTGCATGCGTTGCTGCTCTGGCGGCCTCTCTGGCTTGGTGTCTCTGGTTGGCAAGGCCATCGGTGGGAATGTCTACGGGCTAGGCAGTGACTCTGAGGGGCATGATCAAGGCCTGCTGCCTTGTGGGCTGGGGCTCCCTTGCTGGGCTGCTATGCTGGCCAAGCCCCTGCTCTGTAGAGTCTTGATGGGTGTTGAAAGTCACTAAGGGCCACAGAGAGAGAGAGGTCATTTGCTGGCCTAAGGGGTGGAATTGAGTTTCATTTTTCTGAAAAGGCCACTGTCTTTGAGGCCACATGCTGGGTTCCAGCTGGCTCAGGTGCTAGAATGGTGAGGGCAGGTGTAACACTCTTGGGCTGCAGGGCTACAGGTGAGAAGTGTGAGGGACTTGCAGTTGCCCTTATTTTCACAATGAGTGAGAAAATGATGCTTGACAAAGGATACTTGTGTATCTCATTGCTATGGAAGAATTCTCTAGTACCTCTCAGGCCACGTGAAATGTAATTTCATGTCATTCTTACATGCTCACTAAAGACTCATGAGAAGCCTGTTGACAAAAGAATAATAACAGGGCGTCAGTTTACTGTGCCCATGTTATGTGTCAGGCTTTCCGTTGAGCACCTTATGCTATATCACCTTGATTCATCCTCACCACACCCTATACTGTGTGACTGATATTATCCCCATTTTACAGATGAATTAATTGAGATAGCCTGCTTCAAGCTTTGCGGGCCTATATTTAAATACACATCTGTTTGGTTCTAAGATCATGCTTACTACGTGTTACTGCCTTTATTGCATGCCAAAATAAAATAAAGAATGCATTTCTTTAAAACATTTCCTGCCTGTTCTAGTCAACTCCTGGATGCTTTCTTGGTCCGCAGCAGCCTGTTGTCAGTGTCAGTGAGTGGGAGCTGGGGGTAGGTCTGGCGGCCAGGTGGCTTGGGGACTTGTGGCTGACATGCTCTGGGCTGCAGCATGTGGCCTGAGTCCTTACGGGGAGGTAACGGCAGCGGAGACTCCAGGATGGGAGCCCCCTGCTGCACCTCTGCCCCTGCATGCGTTGCTGCTCTGGCGGCCTCTCTGGCTTGGTGTCTCTGGTTGGCAAGGCCATCGGTGGGAATGTCTACGGGCTAGGCAGTGACTCTGAGGGGCATGATCAAGGCCTGCTGCCTTGTGGGCTGGGGCTCCCTTGCTGGGCTGCTATGCTGGCCAAGCCCCTGCTCTGTAGAGTCTTGATGGGTGTTGAAAGTCACTAAGGGCCACAGAGAGAGAGAGGTCATTTGCTGGCCTAAGGGGTGGAATTGAGTTTCATTTTTCTGAAAAGGCCACTGTCTTTGAGGCCACATGCTGGGTTCCAGCTGGCTCAGGTGCTAGAATGGTGAGGGCAGGTGTAACACTCTTGGGCTGCAGGGCTACAGGTGAGAAGTGTGAGGGACTTGCAGTTGCCCTTTGTAGTCTCCTCACCTTTCATCTTGCCTTGGCACTGTCTGGAGGGCAATGAGAAGGTCTCAGGAACATCAGAGAGGGGCCACGGGAACGTCTGAGTTCCCTGGGTATCGGGACTCCTCAGGTCGGAGGAGCAGAGGCTCCTGCTTGGCCCCTTCTCTTGGCAATCTACACAGCTGCCCAGGGTGGTCTCAGCCTCCTACCTGGCTTATTATTCTTCGTGTTGTTTAAGATTCATTCAGTTGAAGTGGTGGAAAGCCAACTTGGATGAAACAAGCAAGATGCTGTGAGCCCAGTTCCTTAGGGTCCTGAGGCGGCCTTCAGGCATGGCTGGATCTAGTGGCTCAGGGTTGCTTCAAGTTATGACCAACCTAGGCAGCATATTAAAAAGTAGAGACATTACTTTGCCAACAAAGGTCTGTCTAGTCAAAGCTAAGATTTTTCAAGTAGTCATTTATGGATGTGAGAGTTGGACTATAAAGAAAGCTGAGTGCCAAAGAATTGATGCTTTGGAACTGTGGTGTTGGAGAAGACTCCTGAGAGTCCCTTGGGCTGCAAGGAGACCCAACGTAAAGGAAATAAGTCCTGAATATTCATTGGAAGGACTGATGCTGAAGCTGAAACTCCAATACTTTGGCCACCTGATGCAAAGAGCTGACTCATTTGAAAAGACCCTGATGCTGGGAAAGATTGAAGGTGGGAGGAGAAGGGGACGACAGAGGATGAGATGGTTGGATGGCATCACTGAGTCAATGGACATGAGTTTGAGTAAATTCTGGGAGTTGGTTACAGGGAGGCCTGGTGTGCTGCAGTCCATGGAGTCACAAAAAGTTGGACATGACTGAGCGGCTAAACTGAACTGAACCCCTGGAGAGCCCTTAGGTTATAGGCCCACCTTTAAATCAAGCACTGGGATATGAGCCTAGCTAGAGTCTCTTGCCCATCTTTGGGATTGAGAGTGAGGGTCAGATCCCCAAACTCTGGAATGGATTGAGGTTTTATCAGAAAGCAAGGGGAGGGACCAGTGTGCTGGGCCACCACACTTCACCCAGACTTCAGGTCCCGCGTCTCTTCCTGTGCTCCAGACTTGTCTGCCCAGCTGCCTTGTGGGCCCCTTCCTTGAGTGACCCATGCTTCTGAAATGGAACGTGGGTCTGTCTCCTCTCCTCTAGACCTCATCGTTCACTTGGGCGGGAATCCCAGGATTGCCCCTCCCTGCTCTCTCCATGACCCTCACATGCAGCCAGTCATCATCCTAGACATCTCCAGACCTCATCTCAGTTCACAGCTTTCTACCATGCCTAACTCCAAGCCTGTGATCCTTAGGGACTCCAAACTGGAGCAACTCTCTCCCCACCCAGCTACCAGACTGATTTTTGTAAACCATGCATTCAATCATGTCACTCCTTTGCTTAAGACTTTTCTTGAGTCGTGGTCTTAAGTGGTTCTGATTACCCTTAAGAAATCCGAACTCAGAAAAAAAAAAATTCAAACACACTGAAACTGTTAGTCGCTTAATTGTGTCTGACTCTTTGTACCCCATGAGCTGTAGCCTACCAGGCTGCTCTGTCCATGGGATTTCCCAGGTAGGAATACTGGAGTGGATTGTCATTTCCTTCTCTAGGGGATCTTCCTGGCCCAGGGATCGAACCTGGGTCTCCTGTGTTCTCTACCGTCTGAGCCACCAGGGAGGCCTGGCTTGGCATAGAAGGCCTCCCATGACCAGACAAGTCAGCCTTGTCTGTCACTGTGTCCCCCTCATGCCTGTGCTATAGTCACATCAAGTGTTAAGCTGTAGCCTACCAGGCTGCTCTGTCCATGGGATTTCCCAGGTAGGAATACTGGAGTGGATTGTCATTTCCTTCTCTAGGGGATCTTCCTGGCCCAGGGATCGAACCTGGGTCTCCTGTGTTCTTTACCGTCTGAGCCACCAGGGAGGCCTGGCTTGGCATAGAAGGCCTCCCATGACCAGAAAAGCCAGCCTTGTCTGTCACTGTGTCCCCCTCATGCCTGTGCTATAGTCACATCAAGTGTTTAGTTTCTCTGCCACTGGACACTCCCGTCTTAGGCCCTTTGCACAGACCGTGCCCTTGCCTGGACCACTCTCACCGCCCTCTTTAGTTGGCTCACTCCATTATTGTTCAGTTGCTCAGTCCTGTCTGGGTCTTGGTGACGCCATGGACTACAGCATGCCAAGCTTCTCCTGGAGCTTGCTCAAACTCATGTCCATTGAGTTGATGATGCCATCCAACCATCCCGTCATTTGTTGTCCCCTTCTCCTCTCACCTTCAGTCTTTCCCAGCGTCAAGGTCTTTTCCAGTGAGTCAGCTCTTTGCATCAGGTGGCCAAAGTATTGGAGTTTCAGCTTCATCATCAGTCCTTCCAATGAATATTCACAATTGATTTCCTTTAGGATTTGATCTCCTTGCAGTCCAAGGGACTCTCAAGAGTCTTCTCCAATACCACAGTTCAAAGGCATCAATTCTTCATCGCTCAGCCTTCCTTATGGTCCAGCTCTCACATCCACAGTGACTTACTGGAAAAACCATAGCTTTGACTATACAAACTTTTGTTGGCAAAGTAATGTCTCTACTTTTTAATATGCTGTCTAGGTTTGTCATAGCTTTTCTTCCAAGGAGCAAGTGTCTTTTTATTTCATGGCTGCAGTCACCATCTGCAGGGATTTTGGAGCCCAGTCTCAGCTAAATGACATTTCATCCAGGAAGCTGTCCTGGACATTCACTTGCCACACTGTACCCCTTGCTTCTTTGGTAACTTGTTCCGTAGGGAATTTGTGCCTGGGTCCACAAGTCTCAGCTCCAGCTGGATGGAGCTCAGCTAGGGGCCGTGAAATGAGCATCTGTGGAGCGGGGGATGGAAGCCTGTGCAGTCCTTTGCCCCTCAAGACCCTGTGCCCCGTACCCAGGGATGGTCCACCTCTCCATACCCAGGGATGAGCTATGTGGACAATACCCCAGAATGTCCACGCTCAGTGGGGCAAGCCCCCCAGAAGAGTGCCCCAAAGCTCCTTTTCCATAGGAAAGCACTGTGTACTCATGTGGTCTTGTGCAGTTTTCTCACCCCCACTTTGGAGTTCATGAAAGTTGAGTTGAAAACCCCTGGTCTAACTGAAACTGAAGTAAGGGAGGGACCCCCTCTCTGGGGCTGAAGAGACTGGGCTCCAGCAAGTCAGCATTCAGCTTTGAGCAATGAGCTTCAGTTTGTTCAGGTGGCAGGTGGGGCTGGAACAATCATTTCTGAGACCTTTATAAAGCAACTCTGGGTGTCTTGGCACCGAATGGGGATCAGTTGAGGGGATCAATTTGATGGAAGGAGAGGTGGGGACCATGGCCAGTCTATGCCCTGCATTCCTTGATAGAGTTTTGGCCCTTGGGAACACAGACTCTTTGCTGCCAGACAGGCAGATGTTTCTTCAGAGAGGTAGCATTTCTGAGTCTGTTGATATTACTTGAGCAAATGAATCCAGTGTGAATCCACAGAGCTCTGAGGTCTTGACCGGGCCTCCAGAGACGTATGTGGAAGTGTTGAGAGCTGCGCTGGCAGTGGGGTTAGTAGATGGGCAGGGCTTCCTGCAGGCAGGAGCTTTCTTTGAGCACTTGGTGAGAACCCAGGCTTACTTCATCACAGATACCCCCTGGTCTCTTCTGGGGCATCCGCAGATGGATGGCCTCCCCGCCACTACTCACCGAGTGGCGTTTGGTGGGAGGGAAGGAGCTTCCCAGGGGCTCTTCCCTGCTGGGACTGGGTGCCCTGACCTGTGGCTGGTGGAGGCTGGCTTGTCAGGGGTTTGTGATGGAAGCAACAGAGGAGCAGCCCACGGCCCCTGCCTGCCACGTGGTGGACCCTTAGAATAGCACAGGCGGGTCTGTGGTCGGAAATCCAGGCTCACCGTGCTTCAGCCAATGTGGCGTCTGAAGGCCTTTTCGATGATCAGAATGTTAGAGATGGGGTAGAGTTGTAAGTTGTGGCTGTCAGGAGCTAAAGGAGGAAGACAGAGCGTTGTGGATACAGAACTTCAGTTTTACAAAAGGGAAAGAGTTCTGGAGATGGATGGGGGTGATCATTGCACAACCTTATAAATTATTTAATGCCAGCAAACGATATACTTCAAAGTGGCTAAGATGGTAAATTCTGTGTTATGTGTATATTTTATCACGCACACACACAAGGCTTCTGGGGACTGGTAAGGCCGTGCAGGTAATTCAGAGGTGGGGTCGTGTCCCCGCTTGCCCAGCTCCTTCTCCCCAGTGTGACTCTGTTCCCCGGTGAACCATTGGCTGTAGCTGTACACACTCTCCTCACACCGCACAGGCATAACCAGGTTCTGAAAGGGAACAGTTCTGAGCTCCATGCAGAATGGACAGGCTTAGGTCTTGGGACTTCTCCATAGCCAGTCACCGTGGCCTGGCAGTGCAGAGTGCAGGAGCAGAGGGGAGCCTGACTGGCCCCTGGTGGAGGCCAGCGCAGCTGGTTGCCGCCTGAGTCTCAGGCCAGGGAGGACCCGACCGTCTTCCGTCACACTGCCACCCCTGCCCCGCCCCACTGCCCGCTTCTGTGTTTCTGGTCGTGAGCTGCTGCTCCTTTAGGTGCTGGCAGGTTTCAGATTCCCTTGCCTGATGGCTGGGTGCCTGTGCCCCCACGTCCCCAGCAATAGTGAGAGAGGAGGGACCAGCGTCAGGTGGGAGGCGAGGAGAGGCTGGGTCTTCACCCAGGCCTTCTGCGAGGACCACAGGTGCCTCAGCCTCCCTGAGTAGAGGAGCCATCGGGGGCTCACCCACGCTGAGCCACAGGAGTGCTCCCCCACCCCCACCGTGGCCTGGGGTGTCCACTTCAGCATCAAGGGGGCCTTTGCTGTGTGGTGGCCTGAGCTGTGGCCTGGGCCTCCTCTTCTGGTCTCTGAGATATGTAGGGTCAAGTATTTTGGGGGCCTCTGCTGGGACTGTGGGTCTGTACTGACAGGCAGACACGTCTGTGAGCACCCCTATTGCCCTCCTCCACTTGGCCAAGCAGGGGAATTTTGTGTTGTAGCCTGAACACAGCAGGCTGCTGGTGTATGTGAATGTGTGGGCACATTCCTGTCCATGGGAATATGTGTGCACGTGTATGCATACCTGTATGAGTATGGTGTGTGTGCATATGAGTGTGTGTGGGTATCTGTGTGTATGTCTGTGTGCATCTGAGGAAGCACGTGTGTGAGTGTGTGCACTCAAGTGTGAGTGTGTGTGTGGTCATGTCTGTTCTCAGCGGGGGTTTCCTCAAGGGAGGGGACTGAGGTGGGATGGAGGGACTGAGGGGAGGGCATGACTCCCGCCCCCTGAATCTGGGTGCTGCCTTGGGCCCTGCTCTCCCCACTGGCAGGCGTTCTCGAATGGGAGGGCCCAGGTGGGAGCCTCTGGCTCTGCCGCGTATGTTTCATATTAAATGTCAGCTGTCCACCGGCTCTGCTGTGCTGCCATTAATATGGAGGAGTTATTACTGAGTCTGGAGCCGGCTCCTCGAGCTCATCCATGAATTTCAATTGCACTGCACGTCTCCTCCAGGGCCTGTGGAGGGGGCACACAGCTTCTGCTCTGAGGCGGAGGAAGCCTTAGCGTCCAGGACAAGGCTCAGCAGGCTCTGCGCCGCCCCACCCTGCCCTGCTTGTTTCAGTGAGCGCCATGGGGAGTGATGGGCTTAACGTGGGCTGGAGGCTGCCATGTCCCGTGGTTAGCTTTGTTCCTGGCAGCTGGGCAGCCTTGACAAGGGCCACGACACTGCCGATGTTTGGATTGCCCAAACGTTGCCTGTTTTTCGGATTGGCCCGCTCACTGGGCTTTGGAAGGAGGGGTGCAGGATTTAGCAGCACATAGCCCAGGCCGATCATTTGGTAAATGTGGGCCGTTTCTGAGTTTCATTGTGTCTGAGGTGCCATCACTTGAGGACACAGCAGGAAAGATAGGACACTCCGACTAAACTCTCCGTGTGCTTAACCGAGGTCTGGTGGGGTACAGGCCCCGCCACCCTGCCACTGGCTGGTCCGAGTGGCGGCTCCTGCCTCGCTCGCCTGCCTTGCTCACTTTGCTTAGTGTGTGACGGGCCTCCTCTCCTTCTGGTGTCTTCCTCTCTTGAATAAAGGAATGAGGTCATGGTCCTTCCTCCAGGGACGTTCCTCTGGATGGCAAAGCTACACACGCTGTTGTCTCTGTGTCTTTCTGTACACTCTGTAATTTCTGCATCACAGAGTGACTTCTTGAAGACATGTTGAGTGGCAAGTGTCGCCAGCCCCGCACATAAGTCAGCGATGTGAAGGCAATATGAAACATCGTGGCAGAGTTGGTGTGTGCCAGGCAATGCCAGCCACCCCGCAGTTGGTGCCGGCTGCTAGCAGTGAAAAGGCCCATGGATTTCATCCTGAGTTTGGATATGGTAAATGTGAAAAATGTGTGTCTTCGAGTCCTGGCCATGTGGTTTTGTTATTTTGCTGATGTTCCGTGTGATTAATGGTTTTAGTCCCTGAAAGCCGGCGTGCAGTGCCCATGGTAGGGCGCCAGGGCAGGGCACAGCCTGGGCTGTCCATACTGCAGGGGCTAGCCCCTCCCAGCTCTATGAGCAGAGTGTTCAAAGATTCATCTTTGAACCTGGATGTTTCTCCTTTGAAAGCAGGGATTGAACCATGCGGCAAATAAGGTATATGTTCTTGTACCAGTACTGAATTATGTTCATTATTAGAGCTTTAAAGCTTAATATTTAAAATATTGGCTATTTGACAACTCTGCTGTCCATTACAGTAGCTACGAGCCACTCGAAGCTGTTGGCTATTTGAGATGTGGTTGGTTGGTCAGGACTAAGAAGTGTTCCTGAGTGCAAAATATGCACCAGAATTCAAAGGCTTAGCACCAGAGAAAAAGAACATAAAATAGCTAATGGATAAATTCAACAGCGACTACGAGTTAATATGATAATAGTTTGGATATATTGGATTAAGTAAAATATACTGCTGAAATTAATTCCAGCTTTTTAAAAACATGGCTGCATGTAACATTCCTATTCCATCTCTGTTGCATTGTGCTGCTTTGAAACATTTGACTGGATACTTCCCATTTTGCTGTTATTTTGCAAAATTTTCCTGGCTGGTCACATCTGTTTATTCATTCAATTGAATTTCGGAATTGTTTTGTCAGGTTAGAAACATCCCTTGTGAATTTGATTGACATTAAATTAAACTTAGACACCAATTAAAGGAGGAATGGACATAATTTATAGTATTTACCAGAAATGTATGGTATATTTTTGATTGATTAGACTCTCCTTTGATATTGCTAGTAAAGTATCCCATGATTTGGATATATTGGATTAAGTAAAATATACTGCTGAAATTAATTCCAGCTTTTTAAAAACATGGCTGCATGTAACATTCCTATTCCATCTCTGTTGCATTGTGCTGCTTTGAAACATTTGACTGGATACTTCCCATTTTGCTGTTATTTTGCAAAATTTTCCTGGCTGGTCACATCTGTTTATTCATTCAATTGAATTTCGGAATTGTTTTGTCAGGTTAGAAACATCCCTTGTGAATTTGATTGACATTAAATTAAACTTAGACACCAATTAAAGGAGGAATGGACATAATTTATAGTATTTACCAGAAATGTATGGTATATTTTTGATTGATTAGACTCTCCTTTGATATTGCTTAGTAAAGTATCCCATGTTTTTATATGGGTCACCTATTGTTTAAAACCAGGTACATTTTAAGGTTTTTTTTTTTTTTGGCCATTGTAAATTAAAGCATTTCCGTCTATTGCTGGTATACAGGGTGACTATTGATTTGTATGCAATTATCTTTTATCAGGCTGCTTGATTGAACTCAATTCTCATATATCTTTGTGAGTTCCCCTGGGTTTTCTGGGTAAACAGCTGTACCATTTGTGGACTATGATAATTCTGGAGCTTAATTTTCGATCTGTGCCATCGAGAACCTTTGGAGTAACGTTAAGTACCTGCAGTGGCTTTGTGTATTCCTTTCTGCGCCCGACCCTGATGTTAACGCCCCTGGCATTTCTCTGCTTAATAGAATGCTTGCTTGTGGACTAAGATGGATTTCATGCGAAGGCAATATCCTCTGAAATCTAGTTTTCTAAGATCCCCTTTTCATCAGCAAAGGAACTGAAATCTAGGTAAAATGCGTCTAACCCCCACACCACCACCACCCTCCCTAAAGGCTCAAGACACTGCAGTTCCCCGAGGCTGGCCCCTGCCATCCTGGACTTCAGGACTGCCGCCCGGTCCCCTCAACTGCAAGCTTGCGGCCCCTTGAACAGCTGTTGACCCCTCACAGGAAGCCTTTGCGGGGTTCGGGAAGGCGGAGGGGGCTGCCCTGCCCAGCTGTGCCGATAGCTCCCTGTAGCTCAGGGAGCGGTTCTCGGGAAGGCCATCTGTCCCTCTGACGGCTGGTTCCCCTCCCCTCAGTGACGGCTCTCCCATCCTCCAGTTTCTCTGGGGCAGGCCCCCTTCTTATCCCCCTTCTGAGGCATTGACACCTGCTGGCATATAGACCTCCTACCTCTCATTGTTAGCTTTATTTCCTCACGCTTCTAGAAGGTCTTTTCCCAAAGATCATTGTCCCCTTAGAGGAAATCTGTGGCCTGTAAAAATAAATTTGTTTTCCATCATATTAGCTGTCTGCCCACAGACAGGCATGGATTTGGGGCAGTTTGAACAATGCCTGTGCCTAGGTCCCACCCTGAGGGGGTCTGACTCATCAGATCTGGGCAGGACCTGGGGCTCGCGGGAGGTCTAAGGTCACCCAGAGCCCGGTTTGGGGCCCTACCTTCCTTTTGCTGGCCCGTGTCCCTCAGTTTCTTTCCTTGCCATGCCACCTGCCTCGGAGGGCATGTGTCTGTGAGGGAGTGATGGGAAACGAGTCTGGCTGGCCTCAGTCTGAAGGAATGTCGTGGGGAGACGGGGGTGAAAGGTGATGGCCCAGAGGGATGGCCAGGCCTCCAGGCGGCCTGGGACCAGGGGAGCTGCCTCCTGGCCCTCTCTGCCCTGGGTCCCCCACCTGGGAATTCAGAATCTGGCAGAGGGAGGGTGGCCTCCCTTGCATGGCCATCTCAAGGGCTGGCTGCCTGCCACAGGCACGTGGAACTCAGTAGGTGTGATGCTGCAGATCCAGCGGGCAGGGCAGATACAGGGTGTCCTCCTCATGGTGCTCACTGATGCCCCCAGCCAGAACACAGGCCCCTGAGGCTCCTCGCCTGCTCCCTTCCCCTCTGCTCCCTGCACGTGCCGACTGGCCATTAGCTACTGGCTCGAGCTCAGTAGCCCTGGGCTGGGGTCTCGGCCCCCCGGGGTCTGTCACCGCCTGGAGTGGTTTGTCTGAGACCTGCCTGCAGAGATCAAGGAGGTCCCGGGCCTGGGCTCCGGTCAGCAGACAGAGAGCGGGCCAGTCTCTCCAGAGCAGCTCCAAGCAGGCAGAGGTGCCGGGTCCTGGGGTGGCGCTGGGTCTTGGCTCAAACTCCCCAGCATAGGCATCGCTTCTGTCCCTCTCTCTTCCCTGCCTCACCTGGCCCTTCCCATCTTGTCCCTACATCTCCCTCCTGCTCTCTTTCCTCAGTTCTTCCTGCTCCCTCCCCTCCCTACCTTCCCCTTCTCTTTCCTCCTCTGTCTGTCCTCGCCTTCTTTCCCAGAGTGGGGGGAGCCCCCTCGTCACCCTGGATGACCCTTCCTGGGTACCCTTCCTGGGCAGCGGACTCTTCATCTCTGGCCACACACTCAGCCCCAGGCGGCACCGTGTTGTTCTCTTTACAGTCACCTCCTGCGGTGCTCACAAGCCCCCCCTGACAACAGGCGCAGTCAGGGACGGCGACACGATCCTGCTGGACTTGGAGGAAAGCGGGGCTCAGAGAGGCCAGTGACTTACTTCAGGTCACACAGAGTCCAGGGCCTGGGCCCCTCCCGCTGAAGCTCTGGATAAAGCCCTTTTGATCTCAGAGCACACATCACCCCTCGACTGACCGTCCACACAAGCAGGGTTAATTGCTTCTGGGGAAGAGCTGAGTTCTTGGTGTGCTTCCCAGCAAGTGAGGTCAACGCCTTGCTTTGCCTGCTGGAGTGGCCCTCACTTCAGATAGGGTGGTGGACCTTTGGGTGCCATCTCTTCTGCCAGGGCTCCCAGGCCCTTGCTGACTGTGTCCTTACTAGGGGGGCCTGTTGGGCCAAATTGTGCTCTGCTCGGAGTTGCCATGAAAAGTTGTGCAAGTGGTATCCTGCACAAGGACGCCTGAGCAAGGAGACGGACGTGTGAGCGAGGAGATGAGTGAGGCTGCCTCCCGCTTGGTGTCTGGGAGTGGATGGAGTCGAAGGCAGGGGGTGGCCACAGTTGGGTGGGGATGGTGGACATTGGAGAGGCAAGAAAAGTGTGCCTGGCATCTGCCCCCACCATCAAGGTCAGTGGAGTTGCTGCATTTTTCTCTGTAGGATTTGGAGCCTAAGAGCTGAAGCCAGGTCAGTTGCAGAGACTGATGGCTGTTGAGGACGGCTTTGGGGACCAGAGTGGGTCCTCTGGGACTGGGTGTGATGGAGGAGCACAGATGCTGGCAGAGGCTCTGTCCCAGTGTCAGCCTGTGCTGCTCAGGGGCAGCGTTCTCACAGTCCTCCCCAGCCTGAAGGTGCTCCTTGCTTCCACTGGAATGAGCACTGCTCCTGAGTGCTGAGGCTGGACTGGGCCCTCAGCCCTGGGCGTTTGCTTTGGGTTAATTATATGGGTGTGGGTCTGATCCTATTGTTGCTGAATCTTTGCCTCTTCTGGAGCTGGCCCGGCCTCCTTGCGGCTAAACATTAACCCTTGGTTAGCTTGGGCAGACGTATTCTTCAAGTTTCCTTTCTTATTTTACCTTGCTGACTTTGATTTCTTCTGGACAACTCTGTGAGGTCCCTTCTGCTGATTTCTTCTGTTTATTTAGATTGCAGAAAATAATCAGCCTTTCAAAGAGGTACTTCATATGTTTTGATATTTTTTTTTCGGATTTGAATTTTAAGTATTTAGCTTCTTTACTTCAAGTGAAGTGTTTCCTGTACTGTATAAATTAAAGATTTTAAGTGTTTATTTTTTCTGAATTGCCACTCTGTGGTCTCAACTCCCTTCATTCACTAACTCACCCTTCCTCCTGACTTTGGGGTGCATATTTCCTATCTCTTAAGTTCATGAAGGTGATCTGGCTCATTTTTCAGATAAAAAATGTTATGTTTTTTGCACTAGCACTAGATTCTTATAATTACTTTGCTTAACAGTATATTCTAAAACCACATAGGGCAAGAATCACCATTGTGACTTAAAATGTTTTAGCTACTTTTGTCCATTTATCGAATGTCTTTTGGGTTTGTTTTCTTATGGTTTTTAAACAATATCACGAGGATCTTTATTTTGGGTGATACTGCTGCTTAAATTAGTGTTCAGCATTCAACAGAACTACAGCAAATCTTAGCTGAAAACAAGTGATTGACATCTTCATGATGGTTATTTTTCTTAAGGAAATAAGAACATTAATTCATACCTTTAAAAATATATCCCAGGAGGTTTACTACCAAGAGTAGAATGTTATTACCATTACAAATAGGATCTTTTCTGTTATGTTTTATAGTAAGTTTTTATAGATGTCTAAGTTCAGTTCAGTTCAGTTGCTCAGTCGAGTCCGACTCTTTGCGACCCCACGAATTGCAGCACGCCAGGCCTCCCTGTCCATCACCATCTCTCGGAGTTCACTCAGACTCACGTCCATCGAGTCAGTGATGCCATCCAGCCATCTCATCCTCTGTCGTCCCCATCTCTTCCTGCCCCCAATCCCTCCCAGCATCAGAGTCTTTTCCAATGAGTCAACTCTTCTCATGAGGTGGCCAAAGTACTGGAGTTTCAGCTTTAGCATCATTCCTTCCAAAGAAATCCCAGGGTTGATCTCCTTCAGAATGGACTGGTTGGATCTCCTTGCAGTCCAAGAGACTCTCAAGAATCTTCAACACCACAGTTCAAAAGCATCAATCCTTCGGCGCTCAGCCTTCTTCACAGTCCAACTCTCACATCCATACATGACCACAGGAAAAACCATATAGATGTCTAGGAATGTTTTTAATCGAGGATACAGTAGATGATCATTTACTCAGAATACCCAGGACCTACTTGTTCCAGATTAATGATATCCTCAGAGTTTCAGTTCAGTTTAGTCGCTCAGGTGTCCGACTCTTTGTGAGACCGTGGACTGCAGCACTCCAGGCTTCCTTGTCCATCACCAACTCCCAGAGCTTGTGCAAACTCATGTCCATCGAGTCAGTGATGCCATCCAACTGCCTTAGAGTTTAGACACCTTCATTCCCAAAGAGCCAACAGAAATATAAACAGCATTTTACAAATTATATAACATTTGCATAATTGCTGCTAAACACAAGACAGCTGCTGTCGACCTGGCAAACCCAGACCCCATCAGGCCTCCTCCTTGTCTTTTGCTCCTGATGGCTTACATCTTTCTCATGCACTTCAGCAAAATCAGCCTTCTAGTATCATAGTGGCACAGAGGCAGAACATGGAAATCACACAGAAAACACCCTTTTAAAGTAAATCTCTCAATTGGATGTTTCCCATGTTTGCACTCCAGATGTGCACGTTTCTATATTTATTTCACATCTAGGCATTTTCATGAACTTCTGTATTATTATTTTTGTCCTGTTTTGTTGGATTCTTTTTTCTTGGGGGGTGGTGAGAATGTTTTACATATGCTATTATCTTCTGCAACTTATATTTTTGCATTTTCTTTTTCAATGTTGATTCACTTTATGTCTTATTACATTGGTTCCAGTATAACACTGAATTTTAGTAATTCTAAGTGGGAGCCACAACTGTGTATTCAGAGCATCTGGCCTGCCACCGTCCATGGGAGAGCAGGACCTGGTCCTGCTTCTCCCTCTGTGAATGCTGCAGATGGCAGGCCGGAAGTGGGCGTGTCTGGGAGGAGGTGATCTCCCATCCTCCCTTTCCCTTGGTGGAGCAACTTCTCTTTCCCTGGTCTGGTGCATTAGGTAGAGGTTGAGCACAGAACATGGATGTATGGTGGTTTCTGGGGGGCTGAGCAGCAGTGACTGGCCGCTGCTGCTAAGTTGCTTCAGTCATGTCCGACTCTGTGTGACCCCATAGACGGCAGCCCACCAGGCTCCTCCATCCCTGGGCTTCTCTGGGCAAGAGCACTGACTGGTAGGCCTGCAATGGTCAGGGAGTCTCTCTCAGCCCCATTTGGCCTGTTGTATTCCCTACAGCTGAGGGGCAGTGCTCCTGAGCAGCATTGTTTGCAAGGCTGGCAGGAAAGGCATGGTCTTTCAAAGACTGTTCTGAATTTCAGCTGGGGAAGCAGTTCAGTGAAACCCTTTCAGGGGAAGGCTGGCAGGTAGATGCACACGTATAAGCTGAAAGTCTGAATGAGTCTGGACTTTGAAACCCCGTTTTGAGCCCCTGCCTTGCCCCTGACCAAGGGAACGGTATCCGAAGCTCAGTGTTCTCATCGTGCGGGGCGGAGCTTGCGAGCGGTGGGCTGCCTGCCATGTCCACCCACAGATGAGTTTTGTTTGGCCTCCTCAGTGTTTGACAAATTTCTCAGAGAGCTCCAGATTTCCCGTTTCTCTTGAGAACCTGGGAGAGCTGCTCGGCCTGTATTTCCGAGGGCTGGAGCTGAGCAGGGCCAGAGCCCTCGCGAGGGATCTCATGGCCTCGGCCACGCATCGCGATCACCACCGCCTCGTGACTTTCATCTTTCCCGAGGCCCCTGTGGGGGCCTTTCCCGATTGGCACCTGGCTTTCTCGCGTGTTGAGGTGGGATGCCCGAGGGGTTCCGCGGCCAGTCGTGTCTTCCTCCTGCCTCTAACTCACGGTTTCTACTTACAGAGCGTTGTCTCTGTGTGGGGCCCTGTGTGCGGAAGTCAGACACGGTCCCACAAACACGGTGTGTTTGATTCTGGTTCCTTTCCTCCCCGATGGAGCCTCCTATTTCTCTGTGAAAGGTAAATTTGATGGGTTGTTATGAGGATTCAATGAAGTAGGGCCCAGGCCCACAGCTGGCATTTAGTAGCAAATGGCCCTTGTTACTACGAGGTGGTGTTTTCCTTGGGGTGCTGTTAGAAGACGCCAAAGCTGGAGAGTAATCAGAGATGAAAGGAGCGTAGTGCAGATACTCATCATTTCTGAGGGCTCCATGGGCTGAGCTGGGGCTGGGCGTGGGGAGGAGGGAGGCAGGGCTGTGGGCCGGCAGGCCCTTGAGTGGGATGCTCTCCCCTCCCTAGGCCGTAACTAGCCTGGGACATGTTGCCAGATGCAGCCGTGACTATTCTGAAATGGAATTCCTGGGTCAGAATAAGGAGACCAGATGTTTATTGGATGCAGCCAAGAGCCACTGACGTCACCGAGAGCCCGTCAGGACACAGACTGCGGCTGAGGGTCCTCCGTCCCTTCCTGTCGACACAGCATTCCTGGGACAGCTGCCAGGGCTGGGGCGGAGACATACACACACATACATGCACACACCCACACACATACACTTACATGTGTGCGCGTACACACACACAAACACGATGTTTCTTCTGCCAAATCCTCCTCACCTGAATACAATTAGCCAGGATGTGGGAAAGATTTCCAGCCTGGAAGGAGAGAAGAGCTCGTGCTGGCCATGGGCTGGGGAGGGGAAAGGCACGCCAGGTTGGTGAGTGGCCTACTCTTTAAGACGGAGGAGCAGCTTTTGGGGGTGGAGAGCTGTCTGGAGCCCCTGGCCAGGGAAGAAGGGGGAGAGTCTGTCCTCTAATTTCTTCCTCCCTTCCCGTCCCTTCCTGTCTTCCCTACCTGCCCCTTCCTACCTTCCTACCACAATCCCCTGAGGCGGAGAGCCTGTCCTCCAATTTCTTCTTTGGGCGTAAATCTGGAGGGTGTGACTGTGGGGCTGACTCCTTGTTCCTGTTCTGTCACCAAGACATGTGTAGCTGCTGCTGCTGCCCTGGCCTCCCGGAGGGCGATCCCCAGGTCTAGACCCCTGCCCATGCACGTACAGAAGACCCTGTGTGAATCATTTCAGACCACAAGAGGATGCTCAGGCCTGTTGCCCTCTTGCAGCTCTGCTTCCCTCCTCCTTGGCGTGACCTCAGCAGGCACTCTCCAGTGCCCCCCACCAGCTTCCAGTCCAGCAGTAAGACCTTCTTTCCCCCTGGGGTTTCACGTGTCCTGGGTCTAGTTCTTACTGACTTAGACTAGGTCACGTGTCAAGTATTGAGCGGTCACTGTGGGCAGGGCAGGGAGCAGGGCTTCCATTGGCCAGGTCTGGTCACTGGTCCACTGGCTCCAGGGGCAGAGTCTATGATCGGAAGCTCTGGGACACAGGCAGGGAGGGCTGGGAGCCCAGTGGGAAGCAGACGGCTGTTGTCGGGGCGAGCAGCAGGGCCCGCTGCCTTCTCTGCCTACCAGATCTCTGCCTGCCTTGCCCCTTCTCCTGACTCCCATTTCTCCTGCTCTAGTCTGTCTTGCTGTACCTTCCCCCAGGCGCCTTCAATGGCTCATCTTCATCCATTGGGTAAACCAGCATTCCAGATCCCTTATGACTTAGTTTACCCAGCTCCCTCTCTTCTATCCTGTGGGCCTGGGATGAGCTTTCCAAAGATCATACATTCCCACCAATGGGAGTGTAGGCTCTGCCCATGTTACAGATAGCCCTTGTCTTGGTACCGGGAGGGAGCTGATTGTCTAGGCTGCAGTTAGACCAAAAGACAACCTGAAGGTGGGAAGTTTTAACTGGGGCCTAAGACAAGTCAAAGGTCTGAGTGGCCACGGAAGCCGGGACTGCGTGGGCTCACCTGGGGTTGTGTTAACAGAGCAGATGGAGTGGGGGGTGTCTCCAAGGACCGCTAAGTGCTGGGAGTCCCATATCCGTGGCTGGCTCCTCACCATCCCAGTTTCAGGAGGCCCTGCCTGTTTTCTCTGTCCTGGCAGGTGGCACAGCTGCATCACGGCCCACGGGTTCCGGCCTGCGTCCTCCTCACTCTGGTTGTGTCGTGAACTCTGGTAGTCTGTTGAGGCCCACGGACCCTCCATCAGAATAACGTTTCTAAGTCATAATTTAAAATACAAAGAACACCAATTCCATTGAAATAAAGCTATTAACATCGAGACAGTTTACCATACAGCAGCACATGTGCTTTTAAATTTTTTCTTGTCATTGTGCCTTTTTTTGGGTAATGACTTATTGAGATAGAATTCACATACCATATATTTCACCCACTTCAAATAAAATTCAATGGCTTTAGTATGTTTATAGAGTCGTGCAACCATCACCAATTAGTTTTAGAACATGTTCATCACCCCCAAAAGAAACCCCAGACCCTGTGGCTATCAGACTCAAGTGCCCTGTCCCCTGAGCGCCTGAGAACCACAGTTCACTTGCTGACTCAGATTTGCTTATACAGTACTTTGCACGGAGATGTGATCACACGATGTTTGTCCTTTTGTGTCTGACTTCTTTCAGTTACTGCTTTCGAGGTTCTTCTGTGTTGCAGCGTGTGGCAGAACTTCTTTACTTTTTCTGTGCCCATTACCTTCACTGAGCGGCTGCGCGGACCTTTATTTGTTCTGACTGCTCAAGGGGTTTGCTGCTCTCCGTGGGCCTGTCTCTAGCTGCGGCCAGCAGGGGCTACTCTTGGCTGCAGTGTGTGGGCTTCTTGTTGTGGTGGCTTCTCTTGTGGCTCAGGAGCTCAGGAGTTGTGACTCCCGGGCTCTAGAGTTTGGGCTTAGTAGTTGTAGCACATGGGCTTAGTTGCTCTGTGGAACCTTCCTAGTCTAGGGTTCATAGCTGTGTCCCCTGCATTGGCAGGAAGCTTCTTATCCACTGTGCCACCAGGGAAATCCAGAACTTTATTACCTTTTGTTGCTGTTGTGTAGTCACTCAGTCACGTCCAGCTCTTTGTGACCCCATGGACTGCAGAATGCCAAGCTTCCCTGTCCTTCACTATCTCCCAGAGTTTGTTCAAACTCATGTCCATTGATTTGGTGATGCCATCCAACCCTCTCATCCTCTGTCATCTTCTTTTCCTCTTGCCCTCAGTCTTTCCCAGCATCAGGGTCTTTTCCAGTAAGTCAGCTCTTTGCATCAGGTGGCCAAAGTTTTGGAGCTTCAGCTTCAGCATCAGTTCTTCCAATGAATATTCAGGGTTGATTTCCTTTAAGTTGGAGTGGTTGGATCTCCTTGCTGTCCAAGGGACTCTCAAGAGTCTTCTCCAGCACCACAATTCAAAAGCATCAATTCTTTGCTGCTCAGCCTTCTTTATGGTCCAGCTCTCACAATCACTGGGAAAGTCATGGCTCTGACTCACACTTTTGCAGGCAAAGTGACATCTCTGCTTTTGAATATGCTGTCTAGGTTTGTTATAGCTTTTCTCCCAAGGAACAAGCACCTGTTAATTTCATGGCTGCTTTTTATGGACAAATAGTATTCTCTTGTGGGCTTCCCAGGTGGATCAGTCAGTAAAGAATCTGCCTGCAATGTGGGAGACCTGGGTTTTATCCCTGGATTGGGAAGATCCCCTGGAGGAGTGCATGGCAGCCTATGCCAGGGGCTGGATCCAGGTAACCGAGTAAATTTTGAGTCTCTTACTCTCTCCAGCTCTTGGCTGTACTCCTCGCAGTGCTGATTTCATTCATGCTCTTTTATTCATCCAGAACAGAAGGCTGAAGGTAGATACTTCCTCAGGTTTGTACATTTCAACAACCCCAGGGAAAATAGCTTTTCTACTAGTTACAGCAGTGTTAGTTGCTGAGTTGTGTCCGACTCTTTGTGATCCCACAGACTGCAGCCCACCAGGCTCCTCCTCCATGGGGATTCTCCTGACTCCTGCCCTCCTCCAGGGGATCTTCCCAACCCAGGGATCGAACCTGGGTCTCCTGCATTGCAGGCAGATTCTTTACTATCTGAGCCACCAGGGAAGGCCCAGTTGCAGCAGTAGTTTCTGGATTTAACCCAGTAGGCTGACTTGCGGCAAGTCCTTGTCGTTAAGCCTGTGTTCACTGCGGCCGGGTTGCCCTGCCTGGGTTGTGTGACCCTTTACCTCCATGGGACCTGTGGGAGGGTGGTGGGGAGTGGCCCCTGACAAACACAGGGCTGTGCTATCAGAAGGAGGGCAGTGGACTTTAGGCAGACCAAGGTCCCGAAAGAAGAGGCAGGGCAGAGAGTGGGAGCCCTAGCTAGCTGGAGGAGGCAGCTGCTGCCCCACAGGATGGAAGGAAGGAGAAGCGTGTGGGTGATGATATGGGGCAGGAAGGAGTTTCCTCTGGAGCCTCCCCTCACTTGCTGGACAGGGCAGGGACACTGAAGTTGCCAGCCAGGCTCCGAAGCTCTCCTGGGAGTTGGCCAGCCCTGGAAGGAGAGTGTTGGGCCGGAGGAGGTTGACCACCCACTGGCTGCCTTGGGAACCCTCAGGCTGGGCAGCTAGAGTGGCCTGAATGCAGAAAAGTAAGCACTAGGGCCAGACAGGGAGTCCTCCTCCCTCAGGGGCCAGAGACCAGGAATTAGCAGGGCCTATTAGAGGTGGGGCACACATGTGTGGACCTAACAGAGCAGAAGATATTAAGAAGAGGTGGGAAGAATACACAGAAGCACTGTACAAAAAAGATCTTAGTGACCCAGATAATCACGATGGTGTGATCACTCACCTAGAGCCAGACATCCTGGAATATGAGGTCAAGGGGGCCTTAGGAAGCATCACTACGAACCAAGCTAGTGGAGGTGATGGAATTCCAGTTGAGCTATTTCCAATTCTAAAAGATGATGCTGTTAAAGAGATTCACTCAAGATGCCAGCAAATTTGGAAAACTCAGCAGTGGCCACAGGACTGGAAAAGGTGTTTTCATTCCAATCCCAAAGAAAGGCAATGCCAAAGAATGTTCAAACTACTGTACAATTGCGCTCATCTCACATGGTAGCAAAGTAATGCTCAAAATTCTCCAAGCCAGGCTTCAGTAATATGTGAACTCCCTGATGTTCAAGCTGGTTTTAGAAAAGGCAGAGGAACCAGATATCAAATTGGCATATCTGTTGGATCATAGAAAAAGCAAGAGAATTCCAGAAAAATATCTACTTCTGCTTTATTGACCACGCCAAAGTCTTTGGCTGTGTGGATCACAACAAACTGTGGAAAATTCTGAAAGAGATGGGAATACCAGACCACTTTACCTGCCTCCTGAGAAATCTGTATGCAGGTCAAGAAGCAACAGTTAGAACTGAACATGGAACAATGGACTGGTTCTAAATCGGGAAAGGAGTACATCAAGGCTGTACATTGTCACCCTGCTTATTTAATTTATATGCAGAGTGCATCATGTGAAGTATCAGGCTGGATAAAGCACAAACTGGAATCAAGATTGCCAGGAGAAATATCAATGACCTGAGATATGCAGATGACACCCCCCTTATAGCAGAAAGCAAAGAGGAACTAGAGAGCCTCTTGATGAAAGTGAAAGAGGAGAGTGAAAAAGCTGGCTTAAAACTCAACATTCAAAAAATGAAGATCATGCCATCCGGTCCCATCACTTCATGGCAAATAGATGGGGAAACAATGGAAACAGTGACAGACTTTATTTTCTTGGGCTCCAAAATCACTGCAGATGGTGACTGCAGCCATGAAATTAAAAGACGCTTACTCCTTGGAAGAAATTCCAGGGGGGAGTTCCAGAGAAACATCTACTTCTGCTTCATTAACTTCCGTAAAGCCTTTAGCTGTGTGGATCACAACAAACTGTGGGCAGGTAGAGTGGGGGAGACAGGAATGAACGTCATTTCAGATAGTGGCAAGAACCATAAGTAAGCAGAGAAGGAGCCCAGGAGCAGCTAACAGGACGGGTATTAGTGCAAGCAAGTGCCTGTAGGTACCTTTGACACACATGCAGGAACGGCACATACACGCACACATGTGAACACATGTGCACATGTGTTGGATTCCTGCATATGTGTGGTGTGTTGTGTGGGTGCACGTGTGCGTGTGTTATGCATGTGGATACATGTGTGAAGCATGTAGGAGTGCACACAAATGTATATTCATGTGTGTGTGGTGCACATGTGCTTGTCAAAGGTTAGAGCTGCTGGGCACCCCCCGTCATGAGTGAGAACAACCTGTAACCTTTCACAACATCTCACTCACAGCTGGAGGAAAAAAGAAGAGAGATAAACACCCAGGGGGAAAGCAAGGTCAGCCTAGCAAGCAGCGACCCTGTCCCAAGTGCCCAGTTGAAGAAGGCCTCCTGCCCAGTGAATGGTGCTGTCTGTGACCTGCTCCTTTGCGCTGGGTCTGACGTTCCTGGATGGCCCTTCAAGCTTCTCCCCCAGGAGAGGACAGGGCTTAACGTCTCAGGGTCCAAGAGAGCACCGTTAGTGCTCCTCCCAGGAAATTGCCAGAAGACAGCCCCCGCCTGAGTCAAGGGCCTCAGCCTGGTCCCTGCGCCCAGGGAGGAGCTGCCCTCTGCCACGCGGGAGTGAAGGCCAGCTGCAGGCTGTGCCCTGTGTGTCTCCCTGCTAAGGTTCGTGAAGCGGAGGCCCAGCGTTGCCGCAGCCCCTCCAGTGTGCCCTGGCTTTATCCCCTCTTCCAATCGTGTTGAGAAAGGACTCGAAGCAGCTGCAGCGGGCACATTCTCCCAAAGGGGTTTGCGGTGGGGCCCTCCCCGCGACAGCGCCCGTGGCCTTGCTGGCCCTGTCTGCCCCGCGTCTGCCCCTGACCGCTGTCTCCCGCTCTCCGGTCTCAGGTCTGGCTCCCCCCTGCCTCCGCTCCCTCTCCCGGCTCTAGTCTCATGCCGTTTTAATGAGGGCTTGGCCTCCTGTGTGGGGCGGCTCAGCAGCAGTGCGTTTAATTAATAATCTGACATTGCAGTTCTTCAGAGTAAATGCTGCCATTTTATTCTTCACTAATTGGAAGAGGCTAGTTAAGCCCAGAGATAAATGGCCTTTTCTGCCGGGGATGTATCAGTCTAGGATCTCCTTCTGTGTGGCATGCCAGGGTGGGCACTGTGGACACTGGGCCGGGGCTCTGAGCTTGGGGGCCAGAAGGGCTGGCTTACCCCACCTGCCTGCTCCAGGGAGGGCCTTCTTGCTAGGAACCAGGGCAACCATCAACCCAGTGTCAGCACTCCCGAGGCCTGGGGAGGGCTTTCAGGTAGGGATCCTGCTGGGAGGCAGAGACTGGGCTTCCTGTTGCCCATTCCTCTTGTCCCAGCTCCATGTCAGCTGTGGACAAGGCTCTCAGAGACGCTGGAAGGCCTCAGTCTACCCCTGTCGTCTCTGCTGACTGGGACGCTGGCGTATCTGGCCCCTGCACACCTGCACCTCTCTCCTCGCCTGGCCAGGATGGCCTGCCTGGTGCTGGCCACATGGTCCTCAGTGAGACATGTGCTGAGACAGGTGTTTGTTAGCTTGTGTCTAACAAACATAAACTCTGAGTTGCCTTGGCTATTAGAGAAACATCAGTTATCCAGTGTGGACATGCTGTCAGTCCCCTGTGGGTAGGCAGCAGCGAGTCCCAGGGCTATGTGTAGGGCAAAGACCCGCTGGTTGGGCACCCATCCTGTGCTCCAGTCCTGGAGATTTCCCTGAGACACAGATGCAAAGGGCACCATCCTGCAAGATAAGATGTTTAAAAGTATCTCCACTTCTGTCCAAATGAATTGGCTCCCCTGAGTTGAGCAGAGGGGTGTCGAGGAGTGAGGTGTAAGTATGGGCACAGGGGTGGGCAAGAGTGGACAGGAAGACATGCAAGGGAGGAGCAGATGGCAGGATGATGCTCAGGAGAGTATGTTGACATAATACTTGTATAATTAATACAAGAAAGTGAGTGAGTTTTCCCTGTAATTATTGGGGCACGTGGTGTTGAATGCCAGAAGCATTCCTGGAAAGTCTCAGGGTGCGTGTCCAGCCATGAATCCAGTGGTCCTTGATGGCTGCAGAGCTCTTGGCTCTGCTCCAGGGCATGAGATCCTGTTTCTCTCCCTCAGTTAGCCTCCCCTCTGGACAGCTGGGTGGCAGCAGGGTGCTGTGAGAACAGTGGGGAAGGATGCCCACTCATATCCCTGGGACCTCCCTCCCCATGGGTAAAGTTCATTGCAGACCAGCGTCCTTGCCTCCCTGGACCCTCAGCTGTTTGTGTGTCTCTGTGTGTGTGTGAAGCTGGGCTGTGGGTTTTTGGAGGTCTTCATGCTCCCTCCTTGTTGCATTGGAGTCAGAAATTGGGGTCGGAAGTGCACCACCTGAGCAGGCTGGCCCTGCGGTGTGATGTGTTGTAATGTCAGCTGCTTTGCCGCTGAGCCAGACTGCGGGGACAAGGACAGCTCAAGCCAGAGCCCAAGCTTGGATTGTGAGGAATTACCTGGAAGCCATCGGGAGGAAAGAGACCGGGGTGCTGGGACCAAGGGCTGGGGCTGCAGGCCGGCTGCAGTGGTCCCCAGGTGGCCCCTCGGACGACCTGGAAGGACGGCTGGGGCTCTGCTGCTGTCCTTACATCCCTGCACTTGTATGTTGCTGAGAATTAGCTGCGATGTCTTTCTTTCCTTTCTTTTTTTTTCCTTTCATCTTTCCTTCTCGTCTTCCTTTCCTCCTTCTTGCTTCCCTCCCTTCTTTCTCTTTCCTTCCTTCCCCGCTCCTCCTTTGTTCAACCACATTTCTCTGTGCTTCCTTGGCCAGGCCCTGTGGGCACTGTGAAGAGGCAGTGTTCTCCAGGAGCAACATCAGGAGGGTCTGAAAAGCCATCCCAGGGAACGAAGGTGTGTTCTGCAGTGGGGAGCCCTTAGGGACTTGGGAAGGAACCTCCCATGCTCACAGTGGGGTGAGTCCCCTATTCCAGCTGTTTGAGTGTCCCCCAAGATGCTGACCCGCTAGGTCAGTGGGTCTCTACTCTGCCGTGGCCTCTGCCACTGCCCACCTTCCCGAAGGGACTTGGATGTTCTCCGCTGTGTCTGCTGCCACTTTGATGGTGAAGTTACTCAGTCATGTCCGACTCTTTGCAACCCCGTGGACTGTAACCTACTAGGCTTCTCCATCCATGGGATTCTCCAGGCAAGAATACTGGAGTGGATTGCCATTTCCTTCTCCAGGGGATCTTCCCGAACCAGGGATTGAACCCGGGTCTCCCGCATTGGAAGCAGACGCTTCAACCTCTGAACCACTCAGGGAATGGGCTGTGTCCCTCCACCCCACTCCCTCTGAGATCCTTTTCTTGAATTCTTTGCAGATATTGCTGTCTAATGCTGGTCTCTATCTGTTGCCCCTGATGCTTGGTCCTGATCCTAAACTTGCTTATCTGTCTGAAGACGCTTTCCTCTGTATTGATCTGCCCTTTCTCTCTGGGAGCTGTCAGAAGGTTCTTTTTGTCTTTGATATTCTCAGGTTTCAGGATACTGTATCTCGGTGAGTTTTTTTCCTTAGTGAGTTTTTTTTTTTCTTCCACATACATCTTGATCTGTTCTCTATGAACCCATTTAAGTTGAAATATTTCATCTAATTTTGGGAAATTTCTTCTTTCTGCCTCCTTTCCTGCATCATGTGGATGGTATGGGTTCATCTACGTCATTTGAGTTTTCCCATACGCCTTCCCTGGCTTGATCCCGAAGCATCCAGAGGGAATGCTCCCACCACACCCTCAGGTTCTGAGTTGGTTGCTTGGCTCATTCTTTCTGCTGTTCAGTTCAGTAACTAGGTATTTTTCCAATTAGAAACATTTGTCCTCACTAGGGCTTTTGATTGCTGCTCATTCCTGCTCCGTGTTCCCAATGTTATCTCTGTGTGAACAGAGATAAATGTTATCTCTACGTGAATACATGATATCTTTATTTCAGTTCTCTCTCATCTATAGGCTGTCTTGGGTATGGCTTTTCTTTTAACGTACTGCTCAGATGTGACCTCTTATTTCCCAGGACGTATGACCATGGCTGGTCATGTGGGTGGAGGGTTTGCGTCCCTTCTAGTGAACGGGACAAGGGAGGTGAGGAAGACTGTCTCCGGAGCTGGCTTTCCTCCCACCTTGCGTGCACCTCCTGACCCCAGCTCCTATTCCCTGACCCTTGAGACTGGCTCCCTGGATTAACAGCAGAGGGAAATGGGTGCTCCTGGGGACACCCACACTTTACGAACGGGAGTGCAGTGGGCTGGCTCCAGGATGCTGACATGCCCCTCACACGGGGATCTGGTTGCAGTGTATTCTGCAACGTGGGGGTATTTCAGCTTATCCATGGTTACCGGGTGATGTGTATCTTGGGAAGAGCTCTCTGGGGTTGGGAAGAGACTGTGCCGGATGGACAGGGCCTGAGTTGGCACCCTTGGAGGAATAGCAGAGAGAGATGTGGCTCTCATGCTGAGGAAGGGGAAGGGAGAGGCAAGGTGGTGGTGGTGGTGGGTAGTTGAGAAGTGGAGGAGATGAGCCTTGGGAATGTGAGTGGGAGGGAGAGGGGGCCCAGTACAGCCTCCAGGCTCCTGGCTTGTGTGACTGGGAGGAGGGCCCGCGCCCACCTGGGATGAGGGAAGGGAGGGTGTAGAGGAAGGGAAGAGTTTTTGTCTGGACAGGCTGGGCTTGAGCCTCTTCACACCGTGCTGAGGGAGCCTCCTGAGTTCCCATGGCTCTTGGTTGTCCCTGGCCTAGGGAGATGGGGACTCCAGCCCATTGGTTGGAGAGTCAGCTGGCATGGACGTAGAAGCAGGACATGACCTGGGTGCACAGAGGCCATGAGGGCTGGCTGGCAGGGGGCAGACTCCAGGGCCAGGGGACGAGAGTCTGGCCAGGATCATCTCCTGTGGGCTCTGTGACCTGGCAGGCTCATTGGCCTCTGCAGGCTTTGTTCCCCTCATCTCTAAAACGGGGCCGTAATTCAGTGAGGATGTGGCAGAGTACACACCAAGAGAGGAGGGACATGGCTTTGGGCCTGCAGAGGGCGAGCAGGCAGGAGGGCTTGTGAGCCCAGGGAGCTCTGAGTAAAGCCTGGTGGATTTATTCCTCTTTATTTCAAAAGGGATGGGAAAACAGTGTCTGTTCCGGCCTCGATGCAGGAGGGGAGCAGCCCTGTCCCTGCTCCCTGCTCTCCCCTTCCTCCGCCCGCACTCACTTAGCTCAGAGCTGGCACCCGCCCAGCGCCGAGTGAGACGTGGCAGCCAGGAGGCTGAGGCTCGGCCAAACCCCATATGGCTGGCGAGAGGTGCTTCCCGAGAGCGGAGCAAGACAAGGACAGGAGCCGGCCTGGCAGGGGCAGGAAAGGGCCTGGAGCCCGGCGAGTGCATCCGCGGCCTGGCTTTGGCACAGCCCCGCCTGCTCCAAGTGGGTGCGGAAGCGCAGTGCTCAGGGTGCGGGCCCTGGGTGGCCCTTTGTGTTCTGGGTGCAGGGGGCCCTCCTCAGCTTCTGGTTGGGACCCAGAGTGCCAGAGCTGACATCCTGGCTCTGGTTCGGGGTCCCTCTGGCTCCCCTTCTGGTGCAGTGTATGAGTGTGTGTCTGTATGTGTAGATGTGAACGGATTTGAGGATGCATGCAAGTGTGAGAATGCCTTCTGAGTGCATGTGTGTGTGTGTATGAGCGTGTGACTGTGTGTGTGTGTGTGTGTGAATGTAAGGGTGCCTGTTAGTGTGAGAGTATGCAAGAGAATGTGGGTGTGTGTCCCCGTGAATGAGTGTGTGAGCCTCTTCCTCGCAGGCCATCCCCAAGAATGGGGCCCATGGAAGGTTCTGGGCTGCGGGCTCCAGCAGTCACCGTTGTGCCTTTGCGTGCATTCCTGGAACTCTTTCTTGGTGTGTCAGGTTTGACTTTATCTTTTGACTTCCTGCCACAGAAGATGAGGATTTAGCTCTCTGACAACCCTCCTGCCCTGAACTGCCCCAGTCTTCCAACAGCATTTCTTGATCAGTTTAGTCCAATATCAAGTTTCCCTCTTTTATCAACTTTCTGCCTCTGAATGTAACAAATTACCCCCAATTTACTGGCTTAAACAACAGACATATATTGCCTCCCACTTCTGGAGTGGAGAAGAAATGGAAGCCCACTCCAGTATTCTTGCCTGGAGAATCCCATGGACAGAGGAGCCTGGTGGGCTGCCGTCCCTGGGGTCGCGGAGAGTCGGACACGACTGAGCGACTCACACCCTGGTTCTGGAGGCAGAAAGCAGGGTGTTGGCAGGGCGGCGCTCTCAGCAGTGGCTCCAGGGGAAAAGGCATTCCTGCTTCTTTGTTTCTGGGGGCTCCAGGCATCCCTTGGCTTGTGGCTGCCTCGCTCCCGTCTTCAAGGCCAGAATTTTCCTTCACTCTTCTCTGTCTTTGCTGTGCCTTCTCCTCTGGGAGTCTGGTCTCTCTGGCCTTCTTCTTATAAGGAAATGCACATGTGATCGCACTGAGGGTGCCCTGCTAATTCAGGATTGTCTCCCACCTCCAGATTCTTAATTTAATCACATATAAAAGTGCTTTTCTGCGATACGAGGTAGCAGCCTTCACAGGTCCTCAGAGATTAGGACTAGTGTGTATCTTTGGAGCTGACCAGGCCCTGTGGACCTTCCAATACCATGCTTGCATCTCTGCTTCTTCTGGCATCAGCCAACCTCTCTTACTGTGGTTGGGTCCCCGGTGCCCACTCTGTCCCCTCCCCACTCCCGTCATCTCTGCCTCCCCTTCTGCGTGACAAGGTGATCACTGTTCTCATTCTTCTCTGTGGCTGGGCCTTTGCCAGCAGACTTGCGTCAGTTGCTCTGATTCTGTGTGTGTTACCTGCAGCCAGTTGCTCCTGGCCACTCCGGGCGCCTCTGCGCGGGGCCTGCGCCTGCCCTGAGGTTACTGAGAGCATGAGCGCTCTCGCAGAAGGGCTGGGCTTGCAGCCTGGCTCAGCACAGCCCAGGCCCAGGCCTTCCAGAGGTGTGTTCAGCCAGAGGCCAGCTCCCCCTGGGCTGGGAGGGCCGGTCCTGAGCAGAAGTGGGAAAGGCTTTCCTGCTCAGAGGGCTTGGGGAAGATTGACATCTGGGCAGACATCTGTTAAACACACGCATCTTTCCCTTATATAATCTGGTTTGAAGAGTGTTTGGAAAAATTGTTTCCTTTTGTTGCTGAGATGGTGGATGGTAAACAGGGGTCCTGCCCTCATGGGGATCCTTGGCCCCACTCCAAAGTGGAAGACAGGGGGCCCAGGCCAGGAGGAAAGAGGCATCCGGTGGGTGACAGCGTGCTGGGGCAGGTGGGTGGCTTGGTTCTGGGTGCTGTGTGGTGACCGTGGGCAGCTTGCCCAGAGTAAGGCCTCCCTGACCCCACAGAGGCCTCTGTGCAGTGTGGTAGCCCTCTTAGCATCACGAGGAGGCCAACCGAGGCCCTGGGGCTCCCGCTTCTCCAGGGATTCCCAGCTTCCTCTCCCTGGCCCTCTTCTTCCTTGGGCCTTTGCCAGCCTGAAAGAGTCCTCTCATTTTACTGCTGGGGAAGGAGACCCGGTGAACAGGAAGAGCTCACTGCCTGGCCACACAGCTGATCTTCGAGAGGCCCTGGAGAGTGTTGAGTGGCATCTCCCAGGTTGATTTTAAGTTAAATTTTATTTTTTTAAAAATAAAACTTGTATATATTTAAGGTATACACGATGATTTGATATACACACAGATAGTGAAATGATTATTAAAATGATTATACAGACGAATGGATGGGTAAAGAATTGTCACACACACATACACACACATACACACACGCAGTGGAATGTTATTTACTTTTACAAAAGGAGATCCTGCCATTTGTGGCAACGTGGATGGACCTGGAAGACTTTATGCTCAGTGAAATAAGCCAGATAAAGAAGGCCACCACATGATCTCACTGATATGTGTAATCTAGAAAAGTCCACGACATAGAAGCAGGGTGTAGAGCAGTGGTTACCAGGGGATGAGGTGGTGGAGGAAATGGGAAGATGTTGGTCAGAGGTATAAAGTTGCAGTTATGCAGGATGAATAAGTCCAGAGACCTAATGTACAGCATGCATGTTAGAGTTAATAATACTGTACTCAGTATTGGAAAATTGCCAAGAGGGTAGATTTCAGGTGCTGTCACAACACACACACACGCACATAACCCCAAGGTATATCCTAGACTTTAATAAGCATCAGTTCACCTGGGGACGTGCAACAGCGCAGGTTCTGGTTTGAGGATCTGGGGGGAAGCTGGGGTTCCTCACTTCTGTCGCGCTCCCAGGTGACACACGGTTACCTGCGGCTGCTGACCCACCTTCTGGGCCCACCACCCAGAGGAGGAGGCACTTCTTTCGGAGTGCTCAGACCTTCATTCCCTGCCTGCCCACTGATGTACATTTTGGGAGAAGTTATTCTGGGAAGACAGTTTAAAAAAATTCCTTCAGAGTATTTGTCTAAAAAAAGAAAACAAGATAATCTGTTGCGTGGGGTCTGCAGGGGTTCCCAGTGGTGGCCACATGGTGCCCACCTTTTGCCTGCCCGTGAGGCTACACCGCTCCGCTTCCAGCTGGTGCATACGACCTTTCCAGCTGGCATTTCAAGTGCTCTCTCCCAGCGCTGCTGAGTTCTGCGGATCCCCGAGGTGGTCATTTGTCAGATGGTCCTGGAGCCTCCCGACATCCCTTCAGATTCCCCTGCTGTTAAGATAATCTGTGTCAGACAACTCCCAGTGCCTGTCTTCCCACCTCCACGCAGGCAACCCGAATATTTTATAAACCAGAGAGAAATCAGAGCACCAGAATTCTCAACATAAACATTTCTTTTGCACTTCCTCTTATGCTGTGCTCATGCTGGAAGGCAGCAAACTTGGCCCATTTTGTGAAACTGACCTTAAGAAGAAAGCCTCGTGCAAGTAGGGGAAAGAGGGGCTGCAAAGGTGAGGCGATTTCCCCATGTTTATTGACCACCTCTGAGGTGCTAGGCACTGATCTGGGGGCTGTGGATCCAGCAGGGAAAACTCCACTCTGCTGGGATCTTCTGGTTGGAGGGCAGACAGTGACCCAATAAAGAACCCATATGTCGATTACTGGGAACTGGTTTTATGGAAAAAACAGAACAGAATGGCAGGATAGGGAGTGACAGAGAAGGAGTGCTTATAGCCGAGGTCTTTCTGAGGAGGAGACTCTGAGTTGAGACCTGGACTTCCAGGTGCAGGGAGCAGCAGGTGTAAAGGCCTGGGGCAGGAATTAAGCTGAAGTGTGCGAAGGACAGGAGCTCTGGGTGCAGCAGTCTGACAGGGCAGTCATGCTGTGAGAAGCCTCTGGAGGATACGGGGATGGGTTTGCATGTCTCAGAGATTCCATCGCACAACCATGTCAGGATGGCGGTCACATGGGCTCAGCAAGCCCTGGCTCCCAGCCTGGAGCAGCGCAGCCTGGCCCAGGAGATGCCTGCAGGCTGGGGGGCTCCAGGGCCGGCTTCTTAAGCTGCTGAGCCCTTGTGAGCAAAGTTTCCGCTGTACCAGAAACCTTGCATGGTGAGCAGTGCCTGGTGCCGGGACCAGGGGACGGCTGATGGTCTCTGGAGGGTAGTGATCCCTCCAGAGCATCTGCTGGGGGCATGGCAGTGCACAGCAGGAACGGATGACCTGGGGAAGGTTGCATTGTGGGTGCTCACGTTTGCCCCTTGCTGGCAGTGAGGGTGTGGGCTGGCCTCAGGCTGGCTGGCTGCTGGCTCATCTCAAGGTTCACTTCCCTTGGCCGCCCCTGGTGAATGCTCATCCTCTGCTGTGTACTGGGCTCCCCGTAGCCCCAAGGACTCAGTCCCAGGGTTGAGGCTTCTGGGACTGGCTGCTCCGACCTCAGGCATCTGTGAGTGTTGGGAATGTGTGAATGTGTCTGTGAGTGCGCATGGTCATGTGCCCTGGGAGAATGTGCAAACAGATGTTCGAGTGTTGTGTACAAATGTGTACTTATGTGTCTGTGAGTGTGTATTTACACATGTGAATGGTGTGTGAGCTTGAATTTGTAGTGCATATCTATGTGACTGAAAGTGGTATGTGTGTGTGTGTATGTGGTGTGGGTGTATGTTTATGTGTGTACATCCATGTGAGTGAGTGTATCTGAGTATATGTTTATGTGATTATGATATGTATTTGTGTGGTGTGTGTTTGTGTGTATGTACGTATGATTGTGTATGTACGTATGATTGTGTATGCACTTGTGAGCATGCGTGCATGTGGGTGTTCTAAGCTGCCAAGCCAGCTTGCCCTCAGACAGATCTGACTGTGCCCTGTGGCCTGGTGGGGCGCCTGTGCTGAGCCTTCCTCTCTCTCACACCAGTGCAATCTCATCTCATCAGAGTGAGGGCTGGGAACCTCGTGTGTGGCCTCACCCTACGGGGCCCTGGCCTCACCCTACGGGGCCCTGGCCACAGGTTCAACCTTGGAGATTTCATGGCAGATTTTCTTCATTGAGAAAAATTCTAATTTTAATGAACTCATCTACTTTCATTATATTTTAGCCACTCAAGTTTTTTTGAATATGTTCTCCTTGTAAAATCTATACCTGTGCAGATTAGGCCAAGGCTCTCATTTGCCATGCCCTAGACTTGACTGCCACCCTTTTGAGGAAATTAAAAATATATTTCTAGATCTTTTTAAAATGTTTTTACATGCACCTAAATGCACTTTGAGAAAAATATATAGGATTGTATATTTCCTTGAAAAATTACATATATATTTAAAATACATTCCATAATTATCACCCTGTAACTTTGTATTCTTCACTCAAAAATATATCCTGGGGAGCCTCATCATGTTGATTGCCGAGACTGAACTCATTTTACAAGCCCTCATCCAGCACTGTACATATGAACACCTCATGGAATATTAAATGGGCCCCTATGACTGGGTACCTGGGTCATTTCCAGCCTTTTGCCATTAAAAGTGAAACTCAGCGAGCCAGCGTCTGGTGTTCTGAGGTGGCGTGGTGTCTGCAGGGTGGATGTCGTGAGTGGCACTGCTGGAACAGAGCATGTGGGCATTTTAATGATCAGAGATTCAGCGTAGTGGGCTGATTCTTGAAGGTCTGGCTTTCCCGTGTGTGGGGAGTCGGGGCACTGAGGGTGCTGTTTCCAGCCTCTCCCACAGCACATTATTTGCTGACTGAATTTTATTACTTCTCTCCTTGCCCTGCTCCTCCTCAAACTTTCTGTCTAGGACCAAAGTTGTATCTGTGGAAGGAGGAAGAGGACTTTGAAGTTGGGCCCTGAAGTTGAACAGGAGTTTTTCAAATGGGGATGAGGGTTAGGGTATTCAGAAGCAGTGCGGAGGCAGCCAGACTTTTAGTTTTCTGAAGAGGGTCATGGAGAGGCATAGAGTGCAGTGGGGCTTGAGAGGCAGAGGCCACGCACGGCGGCCTGGAGTGTGCGGGACTTGGCCCTGCTCCCAAGTGGCTACCAACCTTCTGTCCCTCCCTCGGACACCAGTGAAGCTCACAGATGAGGTCTGCTTCTGGACGTGTGTGGGCACAAACTGTTTTCTCCCTGGCCTTCCTCAGGACAGTTCCGGAGAAAGCCACTGAGTAAATGTGGCCATTTCCGAGCTATCGTTGACCCGTCTGCCCTGGCTTGTGCCAAATCAGAGTCAGCACCGCTCTCCTGTGCCCTGCATCTGAGAGCTCACTGCATCGCCTTGGGAGCTGTGGCCCTTGGCTGAGGTGCGTGATCGCCGTACTCTAGGGACCCAGTACATGCTCCGCAGCCTAGTACCCCTAAGCTCTGGCCACATCTGCTGTCTGCAGAGCCCCCAGGACCCTCAGCTTCATGTGTCTATTTTTGCCAACATTGTCTTGATTATTAAATCAAGCTAAATGGCTTATAGCCTAATGGCTTATTTCATCTATATCTGTGAAAAATCCTGCTCGTATTTCAGTTGGAATCACTTAAATCTACAGACCAGTTTATGGAGAACTGGCATCTTTACTATTCTGAGTTTTTCAATCCAAGAACACAGTGTGTGCTGAGTTGCTGCAGTTGGGTCTGACTCCTTGTGACCCTGTGGAGTGTAGCCTGCCAGGCTGCTCGGTCCACGGACTTCTCCAGGCAAGAATACAGGAGTGGGGTACCATGCCCTCCTCATGAACACAGCATATCTCTTCATTTATTTACATCCTTTATTTTTTAATATAAATTTATTTATTTTAATTGGAGGTTAATTACTTTACCGTATTGTATTGGTTTTGCCATACATCAACATGAATCTGCCACAGGTATACACGTGTTCCCCATCCTGAACCACCCCCAGCCCCGTACCATCCCTCTGGGTCGTCTATTTATGTCCTTTAAAATTACTTTTTATCAGCATTTTTAGTTTTCAGTATACAAATCCTGTGTGTGTAGTTTAGATTTATATCTAAGTATTTTGTTTTCAGTATTGTAAATGGCTTAATGGTTTTTGTTTCTAAGAGATTGTTGCTGAAATATAGGCACATGATTGATTTATTGTGTTTTGACCTTGTATTTTGTTACGTTACTCATTTGCTATTTCTAGAAGTTTCTTTTATAGATTCCTTGAGATATATATATATATTTTGCATATACAATCATGTTATTGGGGAATAGGGCAGTTTTATTTCTTCCCTTCCAGTCTTGTATGTCTTGTATTTATTTTTCTTGTCTTATTGCACTGTCTAGGACTTCCAGTACAATGCTGAATAAGAGTAGGAAAAATGTGTTTCCTTTCTTAGGAGATAAAATAGTTAGTTTTTCAAGATTGAGTATTACATTAGCTTTAGGGTTTATTGGTATATTCTCTTCAAGTTGAGAAAGTTTTTTTCTATATTGGTTAGCTGAAAGAGATGTGTATAAGAGACAGGCTTCTGGGACTGGCTGCTCCGACCTCAGGCATCTGTGAGTGTTGGGAATGTGTGAATGTGTCTGTGAGTGCGCATGGTCATGTGCCCTGGGAGAATGTGCAAACAGATGTTCGAGTGTTGTAATCTATATCTGTGAAAAATCCTGCTCGTATTTCAGTTGGAATCACTTAAATCTACAGACCAGTTTATGGAGAACTGGCATCTTTACTATTCTGAGTTTTTCAATCCAAGAACATAGTGTGTGCTGAGTTGCTGCAGTTGGGTCTGACTCCTTGTGACCCTGTGGAGTGTAGCCTGCCAGGCTGCTCGGTCCACGGACTTCTCCAGGCAAGAATACAGGAGTGGGGTACCATGCCCTCCTCATGAACACAGCATATCTCTTCATTTATTTACATCCTTTATTTTTTAATATAAATTTATTTATTTTAATTGGAGGTTAATTACTTTACCGTATTGTATTGGTTTTGCCATACATCAACATGAATCTGCCACAGGTATACACGTGTTCCCCATCCTGAACCACCCCCAGCCCCGTACCATCCCTCTGGGTCGTCTATTTATGTCCTTTAAAATTACTTTTTATCAGCATTTTTAGTTTTCAGTATACAAATCCTGTGTGTGTAGTTTAGATTTATATCTAAGTATTTTGTTTTCAGTATTGTAAATGGCTTAATGGTTTTTGTTTCTAAGAGATTGTTGCTGAAATATAGGCACATGATTGATTTATTGTGTTTTGACCTTGTATTTTGTTACGTTACTCATTTGCTATTTCTAGAAGTTTCTTTTATAGATTCCTTGAGATATATATATATATTTTGCATATACAATCATGTTATTGGGGAATAGGGCAGTTTTATTTCTTCCCTTCCAGTCTTGTATGTCTTGTATTTATTTTTCTTGTCTTATTGCACTGTCTAGGACTTCCAGTACAATGCTGAATAAGAGTAGGAAAAATGTGTTTCCTTTCTTAGGAGATAAAATAGTTAGTTTTTCAAGATTGAGTATTACATTAGCTTTAGGGTTTATTGGTATATTCTCTTCAAGTTGAGAAAGTTTTTTTCTATATTGGTTAGCTGAAAGTTTAAAATTTGTATTTGTAAATGAATGTTAAATTTTGTCAAAATATTTTCCTGCAACATTTGATATGACAATGTTTTTTTTTCTGTTAATATGGTAGATACATTGACTTTTAAATATTGTGCCAGCCTGTATTGCAGGGTAAATTCTACTTGTAATATATTATACTTGTTATGCATTGCTGGATTTGATTCAACACTTTTTGCTTAGGATTTTTGCATCTATGTCTTTGAGGAAATTGGTCTATCATTTTTTCCCCTGAGCTATATTAGTCTGATTTTGGTATCAGGGTAATATTGGCTTCATAAAAGGAATTGAGAAATATTCTCTCCTCTTCTGTTTTTTAAAATATATTGTGTAGCATTGGTGTCATTTCTTCCTTAAATATTTGGCAGAATTTGCCAATAAAATAGTCTGGGCCTAAAGATTCCTTTGTTGGAAGCTTTTAGACTATAAGTTCAATTTCTTTGATGGTTGTAGGACTTTCAGGCTATCTATTTTATCTTGGGGTGAATTTTGGTAGTTTGTGGTTTTTGAGGAAATCATGAATTTCATCAAAGTTGTATTATATGTATAGTTTTGTTTGTGGTATTCTTTTGTCTTTTTAATGAAGCCTTCATTGTGAAGACTTCAATGATATCCTTCTTAAAAATTCCTGATATTGTTAGTATACATTTCTTTCCTTTTAAAAAATGTTAGTCTTGATAGAGATTTATCAATTTTATTGATCTTTACAAAGAAAGTTTTTTTCTTCATTGATTTTTCTCTATTATTTTTGTGTATTCAGGTTTATTGATTTAAAAGTAATTTTATTCCTTTATTTATGGCTGTGCTGGGTCTTCCTTGCTGTGCGGGCTTTCTTCGGTTGTGGTGGGCGGGGGCTGCTCTCCAGGTGCAGTGTGCAAGCTTCTCATTGTGGCGGCTTCTCTTGTTGTGGAGCTCTGCTCTAGGATGTGCAGGCTCCAGTAGCTGCAGAACATGGGCTCAGCAGTTGCGGCTTCTGGGTCCTAGAGCACAGGCTCCATAGTTCTGGTGCTCAGGCTTAGCTGCTCCACGGCGTGTGGTATCTTCCTGGATCAGAGGTTGAACCTGTCTCCTGTACTGGCAAGTGGATTCTTTACTACTACGCCACCAGGGAAATGCCAGGTTTATCGATTTTTACTCTTCTTTTGATTTCCTTCTCTCTGCTTGCTTTGGGTTTCTTTAACTTTAATATTTCTAACTACTGAAGTGTTTTGTATTTAGAATTTAAACTTATCTGTGTGACTATAACTGTTTCTGTAGCTGTTTTGCTGATTGCTCTAGGGACTACAGTAAACACACTTAATTTTTCACTGTTCACTAGATCCAATACAAATTGACTGCTAAAACTGGAGCATCATATAGGTCCTTAACTCCCTTTCTGTTTTAGTTATGTTTACAAACACATACAGTGAGCCATCAGACAACATAATTCCTACTTAAGAGAATAGTCTATTATATTTTTCCAGATGTTAACTGTTTCCATTGTTCTTCTCTTATTCCTGATGTTCAGCATTGTCTTCTAGAATCATTTCCTGTCTGCCTAAAGAATTTCCTTTAGCACCTATTTTAGGGTAGGTCTGATGGTAATACATTCTTTCTGTTTTTCTTCCTCTGAGAATGTCTTTATGTCTCCATAAGTCTTGAAGGATATTTTTTTTGCCAGAAATATTGGAATTCTGTGTTGGTAGTAATTTTCTTTCAGCATGTTAGAATTGTTTTTCCACTGCCTTTAGACTCCATGGTTTTGATGAGATATCTGTGCTAATTGAATCATTTTTTCCCCTATAAGTAATGCACTGTTTTTCTCTGGCTGCTTTCAAGGCTTTTCTTTGTATAGTTTTCAGAAGTTTGATTATAACATGTGTAGGAGTAGAATTCTTTGGATTTATCTTATCTGAGGTTCCTTGTGTTGTTGAATCTGTAGGTTTGTATCTTTCACCAGATTTGAGGATTTTTCACTCTTTTATTTATTTTTAATTACTATACTTATTCTCTTCTCCTGGAACAATGATGACATTAATGTTAGATTCTTTTGGTATTTTATCAGTCCCTAAGGCTCTTATCTTTATAAAAATGACTTTTTTCTCTCTGCTGTTCAAACTGGATTTCTGTGGATCTGTCTTCAAGTTCACTGATTCAGTCCTCTGTTATTTCCATTATGCTTTTGAACCCATTCAGCGAGTTTTTTTAAATTGCTTATCGTATTTTTCAGTTATAAAGTTTCCAGTTTTTTCTTTATTTTCTATCTTATATTTCTTCCAGAGACTCTTTCCATTCTTTGCAAGAGCTTCTGCCCTTGCATTATAGAGACTTTTTATGATACCTGCCTAAAAATCTTTGTCAGATAATTCTAACATATATGTTATCTCAATGTTGTTATCTGTTGATTGTCTTTTCCCATGCAAATTGAGATTTTCCTGGTTCTTCAGATGCCAAGTAATTTTGGATTGGATGCTGGACATGTCGTTACTATGCTATGAAACTTTTGGTTTTGTTTAAATGCTGTAGTCTTATTGAAGTCCTACGGAGAAGGTTGATGCTTTTATTTTATTAGATAACTAACCCAGCTAGGTTCAGGTTACAAGTTGTAACCTGCCTTCTGTGGATGGTGGTTTCAATGTCAGGTACATTTTTGAAGATCATGCAGTGATATTTGTATTAGTTCCCTGTGTGCAACACCCACTGGCCATTCTGAGACCCAGGCATTGTTTTTTCTCATAGTTCAGTTCCCAAAGCCTGTGGTGTGCTGTTTAGAGTCAGATCTATGGATGCTCAGCTCAGGAGTGAGCCAGGAGATTATAAACAACTTATAACACTGGTTTCCAGAGTTCCACTTTGTCCACCGTCTCCCTGGTGTTTTCCAGTTTCCTGGTGTTTCCTCAGGCTCTCTGACCACGAAGCTGGGGCTCTCTTTACCCTGCTCTGTTGTAGACTTCCTGAAACTACCTGAGAGGATGCAGGAAGAAAAGAGCAGCGGATGTGTGGGTCACCCTCCTGGGACCACAGGCACACCTGTTAGAGAGCAATAGGCTCCCCGCTCTCATATTTTGTGAGTGTACTGATAGGTGTGAGAGGATGTGACAGGGAATGGAGAAGAGAAAAATGAAATAAGAAAGAAAAATTAGGTGTTTCCCCTACTCTGAGTGTGAGAAAGTCCTTTCTTTCTCCTTGAGCCACAGCTAGAGGGCTTGTCTCAGCTTTCTGCACCCCAGTGCCTACTTCTGGGGTCTCCCTTGCCTTATACCCAGACTGCGAGATACTGGAGGTTAGAAGAACAGTGAAATCACTGTCAGTTTGGAGGTAGTTCAGATTCTGGTCTTCTTCCTCCGGTTGCAAGCTGCTGCAGTAGCTGCATTGAGTCGCGTAGCTACATTCAGTGGGCGGCACTAGCTGAAGTGTGCTCACTCTTGCCGAGGAGACCTTGTGTGTCGGGTGGTTTATAATCTGGGGAGGGACTTCCCACTTTTATAAGGGCATTTGATAGAGAGGGGAGGGAGGCTTTGCACTTCTTCCTCACTGACCCCCTGCAACACGCCCGGCGCAAATGAGATGGGCATCAGATCATGTCAGCCACTGCCTAAGACCTCCCGGGGGTTTCCTACTGCAGAGAGGAAAAATGGGAATTAAGCACAGCTGATGAGGCTCTACCTAATGGGCTGGCCCACCTCTCATGACCTTGTGACCTCCCCATTGTCCAATCACCTTGGCCTTCTTTCTGTTCCTCAAACACGTCAGGTTCATCCTGGCCACAGGACCCATGCACCTGCTGCTCCCTCTGCCTGGAACCTGCTTCCCTAGATCTCTGAGTAGTGGCTCCTTTGTGTCATTTGGCCCAGCCTCAGCGCCATCGTCACCTCCTCCAGGAAGCTTTCTTTGTCGTTCCCGTGACATTGCCCGGCACTGTTGTCTTCACGGTTCTGTAGCTCTCTTATTTTCCCCATCTCCTGCTTGCCTGTTTGCTGCCCATTTGTGCCACTAGGAGTTGCCCTCCATGGTCTGCAGCCAGCTCCAGATCACAGATGTTGGCCGTGTGTGTGAATGTGTGGATGTATCTTGATGGTACTGCTGTCAAGGTGAGTTTGGGGAGCTGGATGCTGTGGACCCCAGGGATCCTTTCTGACCTAGGGGACCCAAGTAGGAGGCAGCTCTCCTCTGCTGAGAGTCTTGGTGACCTCAGCTTGCAGTACCTTGGCCTGACCACCCCATCTATTTTCATAAATGTGTTTAGATAAGAGGCAGACATCATGGCAGCCCAACCTCTGCTGAGGGCTTTGCCCCATGCGATGCCTGCATGGGCTTTCAATTCACTCTATGCTTTCCTTCATGAAACTGGCCAGAGGTTGGCCAGATGCTGGGCAGGTCTGACTTTCCAAGCTCCTCTCAGGGAGTCCCTGAACCCAGAGCCTGGGCTGCTTTCAAAGAATGCCCACAGGCCGAGTGTGTGGACCCAACTTGTCTGGACCTATAGGAAGCTTTTCCTTCCTCCTTTCCCCAGTACTCCCCACTGCTGTCTAGGTCTCTGGCAGCTCTCTCCTTCTTAAAGTCTACTTACTAGGGGGATTCTGTCTTGATTTGTATTCCTTTCCCAGGAGGTGGATTGTCTCAAGTTCTGCATCAAATCTGGAATTCAGCAACCCCAAACCCAAAGCATTCATGAAGGAGACTCTAGATCCTTTTCAGTCCCTCAATGACTCAAGTGCTACTATGAAGAGGGAGGTCTGTGAATAGCTTTTCATCTGAGTGGCATCCATGAGCCACAGGGGCAGCCACATAGGGAACCCCATCACAGTGTTTGGTGGGGGGAGAGTCAGCCAGTCATTAGCTGCCTGACCCTGAAAGAGTCATGTAATCTTACTGAGCCTCAGCTTCTCAATCTGTAGAATGGGAATGATAACTCCTCTCACTAACTTTGCCTCATCATCTTATTTTTATTCCTTAACAACTCAATAAAGTAGGTAATGTTGTGCCATTTTACACGTAAAAACACCGAGGCTAAAAGAGGTCAAATAGCTCAGGAATGACAGGGCAGGGATTTGATCTAGAAGCCTCATACAAGTCTCAGTTGGGCCAGTTCACACTTTCCTCCAGCCTGGATTTGAGGATGGCATGGTCAGATTGAGCCTCTGAGTAATTCCCTCTGTTTTCTGGGGCTTCCCACTGGGGGTCAGGGACAAGCTAGCCCCCTAGCTCAGGTCACGGTGGGGGTGTTCTTGCAGTGAGACCAGCCTGTCCTTCTTGGTCAGGTTGAGGAGTTAAATGTTTTTTGGAAGCCTTGTGTTCTGCTGGGTCTTCTGGCTTTTAATATCTCTGTTCTGGCTCTATTCAGAGGAAGGGTTTTCTCCAGAGCCCAAGCAATAACACGTTCTCTGTCTGCTGGCTTGCCTTTTCCAGACTGCTTCTGCATTAAGTTCTGTGTATGAGGACTTGTCAGTAATATCATTGTGTTTATTTGGATGTCAGCTTTGAAACACATTTTTGAGTGTGCACATCATTCCTCCAGAAACAGTCTTCTTAATAAAGGGATTTATCCTAAGTTCAAGAAATGTTTGCTTAAGCCTGCTGTGCTTAAAAAAAAAAAAAAAGGTCTGTGCCTGGTGCTAGGGACACAGGAAGGAAAAGGTCTGCCCTGTCTTTAGGCAGGTCATAGTCAAGGGAGGAGAATAGAAAAACCAGCCAAAAAATGGTGTTGCAAGGGTGCTGTCAATGGGACATGTCAGAGGAAATTATTTCTTTTTTTTTCTATTCTGCTCATTATTTTTTGAGCATGTAAGTATATACTTATTGTAAACCAAAAACATCCAACAGTGTAGAAAAGTATAAGGAAGAAGATTAAAAACATGGAATCCTACCATTTGGACATAGCCACTGTGGGAGGCAAAATAATAGCCCACAGAGATCCCATAACCGAGTCTCTGGGAGCTGTGGACATGTTCTGCTAGGTGGCAAGGGGGAGTTAAGGGCGCAGTGGAGGTGAGGTTTTAATAAGCCGAGTTCACAGTAAGGAGACACTCCTAGATTGTCCAGTGTCCCTCTGTAATCACAAGTCATCTTAAACATGCAACTGCTACTGCTGCTAAGTCACTTCAGTCATTTCCGACTCGGTGTGACCCCATAGACGGCAACCCACCAGGCGCCCCCGTCCCTGGGATTCTCCAGGCAAGAACACTGGAGTGGGTTGCATGAGGGGTGCCCAAGAGGAGATCAAAGTGAGAGAGAGATTTGAAGATGCTGGCTTTGAAGATGGAGGAAGGGATCACCAGCCAAATAATGTGGTGGCCTCCAGAAGCTGGAAAAGGCAAGGAAACAGATTCTCCCCTAGAGCTTCCGGAGGAGCTTAGCCCTGCCAACATCTTAATTTTAGCCCATCGAGACACATATGGGGCTTTTGACCTCTAGAACTGTAGAATAATGAAATGTGTTTGCATCACTTTGTTACAGCAGCCATAGAAATGAGTTTAGCCATCACTGATATTTGGGGGGCCATTTTCCTTTCTTTACAAAGATGTATTTTTTCGTAAATGGGATTCATATACATGTTATTTTAACTATTTACTTTAGGTTTATTTTTTCTTTCTGCCTCTTGAGTGCCTGCTTTGTTTATTATCATTCTGTTTTATAATTGTGGAGCATTTGAGGCTGTGAATTTGCTTCTGGTGACACCTGTGGTTTTATCTACTAATTTTGTTATGCTGAATTCTCATTGTTATTTTAAAAAGTATTTGTGTTTTGGAGAGGGGGTTGGGGGAAATGGATTCGTGTGTATGTGTGGCTGAGTCCCTTCACTGTTCACCTGAAGCTATCACAACGTTGTTTTTTAATTGGTTATCTTGTTGTTCAGTTGCTCAGTCGTGTCCGACTCTACTATCCCATGGACTGCGGTGCTCCAGGCTTCCCTGTCCTTCACTGTCTCCCAGAGATTTCTCAAACTCATGTCCATTGAGTTGATGATGCCATCCAAACATCTCATCCTCTGTCGCCCCCTTTTCCTCCTGCCCTCAATCTTTCCCACCATCTGGGTCTTTTCCACTGAGTTGCCTCTTTGCATCAGGTGGCCAAAGTTTTGGAACTTCAGCTTCAGCATCAGCTCTTCCAATGAATATTCAGGGTTGATTTCCTTTAGGATTGACTGGTTTGATCTCTTTGCTGTTCAAGGGACTCATGAGAGTCTTCTCCAACACCACAGTTCAAAAGTATCAGTTCTTTGGTGCTCAGCCTTCTTTATGGTCCAACTCTCTCATCCGAACATGACTATCGAAAAGCCATAGCTTTGACTATACAGACCTTTGTCGGCAAAGTTATGTCTCTGCTTTTGAATATGCTGTCTAGGTTGGTCATAGCTTTCCTTCCGAGGAGGAAGTGTCTTTTAATTTCATGGCTGCAATCACTGTCCGCAGTGGTTTCGGAGCCCAAGAAAATGAAGTCTGTCACCGTTTCCATTGTTTCCCCATCTATTTGCCATGAAGTGATGGGACCAGATGCTGTGATCTTAGTGTTTTGAATGTTGAGCTTTAAACCAGCTTTTTTCACTCTCTTGTTTCACCTTCATCAAGAGGCTCTTTAGTTCCTCTTTGCTTTCTTCCATTAGGGCGGTGTCATCTGCGGGTCCCAAAACCAAATAAAAAGTTTTAAAAATTATTGTTTTGATTCTAATAACCTTAGTTATTTAGGAGAAAGTTTAAAAAAATTCCAAGTGGTTGGGTGTTAGGTTGTTCCTTTGAAGTTACTTCCTAGTACAACCCAAATGTTTTTGGATCTCAGTGCCTATGGGTTTGAATCTGGTTTCTTCACCCATTCACTGACACCCACCACTAGCCAGTGCAGACTCAAGTTTGCTGCAAGGGCCCACTTCTCCTGGTTCCATTGCAACATGATCAAATGTTTCTGGGCATCTCTGGATTCCCTTTCAGTTCCAGAGAGCCTGTCTGCACCCTCCTGCCGGGTGTCTGGGCATCTATAGTCTCCTAGCCAGCACCCGAGGCTTCATGGAGCTTTGGGCACCTTCCTCAGCTGCCAGACTCCAGAGGAAGGAGAAGAGCCAGTCTCCATGGAGACTTGGCAGAGATGCCACGGTCGAGGCCAGCACATTCTGAGTTATGAGTGTGGCAGATGACCTGGGTGCTATGAGCCTTGGTGAGTTTCTGAAATTGTCCTTGTCTCTGGCATTTGCTCAGCTTTGTAAATGTTAGTGGACTTTCAGGGAAACGTACATTCTCTGTTTCAGGGCAAATACACTGAGAGGAAACCTGTAGCTCCTGGTGCCATGGAAACCAGATGGCACCAGAGAAAAGCTGAAGGAGGGCGGTGAGAAGTCCCTGAAGGTGGGGCAGAGGATGTGGGTGCTGGGTGTGCAACACAGAGGATGTAGATCTGGGACCAGCACAGGCCAGTGTGCTGGGAGCAGTGGATGGAGGGGAGCAGACGTTGGCGATGGTAACTGGAGGGAGAGGCAGGGTTTCTTGCTTAGAATTGGACAGGCAGACCCAGGTGGGCTGCTGGCCCTGAAGAGAGTCCTGGACTGGAGGCGGCTGAAGAGGCAGCCGGGTGAGGGACAAGGCATGCCGTGCGATTCTTGAGCAGGCTAAGGCGGTGGGGCAGTGTGTGGGTTTTGACTCAGTGGACTTTCCTCCTCCTCTGAGACGGCATGAAAGGGAGTGAGGAGCTCCTCAAGTGGCTTCATCAGTCGAAGGGTGGAGACGTGGGCATTATGCTCCATGATTCCAGATCCGGGGGTCTTGAGGGAGGGCACAGGGTGTTGGGACAGGGGGTGTGAGGAGGCAGGTCACGGGCAGGCCTGGCAGGCTTTCCTGGGGGGCGGGGAGCTTCTGGTCAAGGAGTGTAGACAGGGGAGGAGCCGGTGGAGACGGCCCCCTGGGAGGCAGCATCTGTGAGGGGTCTGGGCCCTGGATTTGTGTGGCAGGGGGTTGGGGTTCCAAGGTGGCAGGTCAGGGCATTTAGTCTGGCTGCTGAAGTGGCTGGATCAATTTTGGTAGCTGTTTCCATGTACTTTCCCAAGTAAGTGAGCCCCACTTGTTTCACTGTTGAGACACCCTGGGCCCCTCTGCTCCTGTTAGGCAGTCTGTCCTCCGCTGAGACAGGCCGTGAGAGGCCCGCCGACTCCACCGCCTGCTCGCTCCCTCCTCACAGCTCGAACACAGGCAGAGGCTGTGCCGCTTGCTTTGCCAACTTGCTGGCTGCGCATTTTCATCGTGAACTGTCGACAAAACGAGGGTCTCTAAGAGATATTTCATACTTCGTTTTTAGATTTTTTTAATTGGAGTGTAATTGCTTTACAATGTTGTGTTGGTTTCTGGCATACAAAATGCAAATCAGCCATAACTATATACACATATAAACATATATGTCTCTCCCCTCCCTCTTGAGCCTCGCATCTCCACCTCCACCCCACCTCTCTAGGTTGTCGCAGAGCTCCAGGCTTGGATCCCTGCGCTACATCAGCTTCCCACTCGCTATTTTACACATGCTACTGTATATATGTCAATACTGCTTCCTCAGTTCATTCCACCCTCTCCTTACCTCATTGTTCCATTATTTATTATTATTATTATCTTATATTGTCTTATCCATACAATAGTCAGGACATGGGAGCAACCTAGATGTCCATCAACAGATGAATGGATAAAGAAGTGTGGTACATTATATACAGTGGAATATTACTCAGCCATAAAAAGAAACACATGTGACTCAGTTGAACTGGGGTGGATGAGCCTAGAGCCTGTTATACAGAGTGAAGTAAGTCAGAAAGAGAAAGACAAATACCATATATTAATGCTTAGATACAGAATCTAGAGGGATGGTGCTGATGAAACGGTTTGCAGGGAAAGAATGGAGAGGCAGATGTATTTCATGCTTCTTGATCTGAGTTCTCTGTTTGTGATACTAAAGATTCCTTGCTTTCCGTGAGTGTATTTTCTTTGTTTATCTTTCAGCATGTTTACTTGTTTTCAATTATTATGTTTTTTAAAGATTTTTTACGTGGAACATTTAAGAAGTCTTTATTGAATATTTATTGAATGTTGCTTCTGTTCTTTATGTTTTGGTTTTTTGGAGGGGAGGCATGTGGGTTCTTAGCATCCTAAGCAGGGATTGAACCCACACCCCTGCATTGGAAGGTGAAGCCCCAGCTGCTGGATTACAGGAAAGTCCCTTTACTATTTTTTTTTTAAACAGCATTGTCATTTATTTTTTAAAACTTAAACTGAACCTAATCACAAGGAGAGAAAATTGTAACTATATGAAGTCATAGATATTCAGTCAGTTCAGTTCAGTTCAGTCGCTCAGTCATGTCTGACGCTTTGCGACCCCATGGACTGCAGCACGCCAGGCTTCCCTGTCCATCACCAACTCCCAGAACTTGCTGAGACTCACATCCACTGAGTTGGTGATGCCCTCCAACCATCTCATCCTCTGTGGTCCCTTTCTCTTGCCTTCAATCTTTCCCAGCATCAGGGTCTTTTCTAATGAGTCAGTTCTTCGCATCAGGTGGCCAGAGTATTGATATTAACTAAACTTATTGTGGTGATCATCTTGAAATACATGTACTTCAATCATTATGCTAAACACCTCGAACTTGTACAGTACTGCATGCCAATACAGAAAAAAGCCCTAACTGATCTAGAACCAAAAGGTAAACACACTGCTAGTTGTTAGCGATCCACGTGGTCTTGATGTTGTCATTGTTTCTTGGCCTGTATCTCTAAGTATGACTTGTTCTTCCTGACACCCCTCACCCGCCCCCAATTGTGGGGGTCACAGGGGAGCTGGTCTGACACCAGATGCTGCACCCTGACACTCACTTTGAAGTCACTGCCCCCCCATCCCACCTCTGTCCTGCCCTCTCAGGACCCTGTTCACCCAGCGCAGCCCCGTCTCCACCTGCCCTGCCTTCCTGTCCTTATTCATCCAACCTGGACACCACAGCTTGTCTTATATTGTCTTTATGCGTCCCCATTCCCTGTCGTTTTCCGTGAATCACTGAGCCAAACCCTATCCAACCCTCTCACTTTCCTGCCTGCAGGCATAGGAAACTCTCCACCTTAGCTGAAGAAATTTACCTTTAACTTCCTGACTGCAGGCACCTCCTCCACTCCAGGTCCTTGCCCACCCACCTGCCCGGCAGCTGTTCCCTGCTTCTCCCTTAGTTCCCTCAAGAAGCCCATTTCCCACTTTAGGGGACATTAGGCCCTGGTACTGCCCCTAGCCCATGGCCCAGCTGTCCCTGGGGCTACTGGCCAGTTCCCAACCTTCTCAGAAGCATTGCCTCCATCCTCTGCTTCCTCCACTACCCCCTTGTATCACTGACAGTGTCCAGATACAGTGCCCCTGTCCACGGGGTGTGGTCGTTCATCCGTCCCGTGTCTCAGGCTCCCCTGTTCCCTCTGTGCCGCTGTACTGACCTTGGCACCCCGGCCCCTGACTTTCTTCCCATGCCTCTGACCCTCTCCTGCTTAACCTGGACATGGCAGAAGTCCTGGAGTCTCGACCCATTCTTCTAGTATTGATATTAACTAAACTTATTGTGGTGATCATCTTGAAATACATGTACTTCAATCATTATGCTAAACACCTCGAACTTGTACAGTACTGCATGCCAATACAGAAAAAAGCCCTAACTGATCTAGAACCAAAAGGTAAACACACTGCTAGTTGTTAGCGATCCACGTGGTCTTGATGTTGTCATTGTTTCTTGGCCTGTATCTCTAAGTATGACTTGTTCTTCCTGACACCCCTCACCCGCCCCCAATTGTGGGGGTCACAGGGGAGCTGGTCTGACACCAGATGCTGCACCCTGACACTCACTTTGAAGTCACTGCCCCCCCATCCCACCTCTGTCCTGCCCTCTCAGGACCCTGTTCACCCAGCGCAGCCCCGTCTCCACCTGCCCTGCCTTCCTGTCCTTATTCATCCAACCTGGACACCACAGCTTGTCTTATATTGTCTTTATGCGTCCCCATTCCCTGTCGTTTTCCGTGAATCACTGAGCCAAACCCTATCCAACCCTCTCACTTTCCTGCCTGCAGGCATAGGAAACTCTCCACCTTAGCTGAAGAAATTTACCTTTAACTTCCTGACTGCAGGCACCTCCTCCACTCCAGGTCCTTGCCCACCCACCTGCCCGGCAGCTGTTCCCTGCTTCTCCCTTAGTTCCCTCAAGAAGCCCATTTCCCACTTTAGGGGACATTAGGCCCTGGTACTGCCCCTAGCCCATGGCCCAGCTGTCCCTGGGGCTACTGGCCAGTTCCCAACCTTCTCAGAAGCATTGCCTCCATCCTCTGCTTCCTCCACTACCCCCTTGTATCACTGACAGTGTCCAGATACAGTGCCCCTGTCCACGGGGTGTGGTCGTTCATCCGTCCCGTGTCTCAGGCTCCCCTGTTCCCTCTGTGCCGCTGTACTGACCTTGGCACCCCGGCCCCTGACTTTCTTCCCATGCCTCTGACCCTCTCCTGCTTAACCTGACATGGCAGAAGTCCTGGAGTCTCGACCCATTCTTCTTTCCCTGCGTCTCCTCCCCGGCCATCGTGACCATCCTCCAGCATTAGCTGGCCTTTCCAAGTCGGTCTGGACTCTCTGTGTGCCTGCTTACACGTTCATGAGGGCAGGAATTCCAGAATGGAAGGATTGATTCCTGCCCCCGCCACAGCTCCTTTATTCTCAACCCCAAACTGAACCAAAACCAGACCCCAGTCCTGCCCCCAATCCTGAACTTTCACCATCTTGGTAAAGGGCACCCCCATGCAGGGACTTCCAGGTGGGAGCTTGGCCTTGATCTTGACCTCCATCATCCCTGCCCCACCACTGCCCCTTGGCAAGTCTCCTCACGCTGCCTCTGAAGAGTGCCTTGAAGCTGGCCCTTCCACAGCTGTATCATACCACCCACCTCTCCTGAAGACACTCTCTTGACTGCCACTGATTTCAGAGGAAATCCCACAGCTCTGGCCAGGGTCTGGCTGCGCTCCAGCCATCTCACCTCCCCCTCCTCTGTCTGTGAATGTCACAACTCAGCTCTCTCCAGCTCCTTTCTGCCCTGGGCCTTGGCCTTCCTTAGGTCTCAGCATAGATTCATTAATTTGTGGCTTTAAAGTTTTTTTCTTGCCTTTTGTTATCTGGACTACGTCTTCTACTTTGCTCCATTCTACAGTAACTTAGAAGATACACATCCTGTTTTTATCTTGCTAGCTATTATTTTTCAGTTTTTAAAACCTTCTTAAACTTAAGTTGCCCTAAGAATTAGACAGAGCTCTAGACTATTTCTCTTCAAAAGGACTAGAGCTTCTCACTCCCAACCATGTACAAACCCAACGAATTTCACTGTGGTTAGAATTTGGACATCTTACACTTATTATACCACCACTTTAAAAAATTAATATGCACCTTCCATTTTCACAGTTTGATTTCTGTGTTGTTTCACAGCTGCTTTAGGATGATCTAGACCTGCGTAGACCCAGGCAGTTGTTTGCATTGTCACTTCTGGCCTCATCTTCCCTATCTGCCTGTTCCTTCTCTTTCCCACCAAGCTGGCTGGGGGCCTTCCTGGTGGTGGCGAATCCCTCTTCTAACCAGGATGGTGACCCTCTCTACGGGACATGATACCCTTGCAGGCCTGTGGCCATATTCATGGTCCCCACACCACTGTCCAAAAGGGGGATTCCTCCTGGGGTGGGGGGTCCTTTCCTCTTCGTGGAGCAGGCTCCTCCCTAGGCCCACGTCTATATCACCCCCTTGCTCTCAGCACAGATCTATCTAGTTGTTTTCAGTTGGGAGGAAGGTTCGGGGCCTGTGTGTGAAGAGTGGCCTCAAGGGGCCCTCCCACAGTTCCTTCCAGAGCATCCAGTCGTTCCCCTCTGACCCTTGCCTCCTGTCTGGGATGGCCCGCAGCAGCACAGAAGGTGGAGGAGGTGGGGTGGGTCGCGTGCCTTGTTCAGCATGCTCTGGGGTGACCTTGGATTCTGTCTGCCTGAGTCTGCGTGGTTGCAGGGAGCAGGCTAACCCTGTATCCTTAAGGGCAGGAATTGGGCTGGAGTGTGGGAGTCCCATCCCGAACCAGACACAGTGCATCAGCCAGGGCCCCAGAGGACCTGGGGGTCCGCTGCACACCTCACTGAGCCTTGGACAGGATTAGGGGACCCGCAGGGTGGGTGGGGCTCAGGGACCAACCACAGTGGGAGCCGGGACTGAGGCTATACCTGCGGGGCCTAGCAGAGAGAAAGTCTCTCTCCAGCCCCTGACTTCCTGTCGCCACCTCCCTTGGCCAAGACAGCCAGGGAGAGGCCGCTGGCAGCCACATGCAGCGCAGGGCAGGATAGAGGTGAAGGGGGTTGGGAGGCAGAAGAATAGCCAGCCCCGAGGTTTAACCTGAAAGGAAATAAGCCAACCCCGTTCTCTGTCTTTTCCAGTTTAGCTTTCCTTCTCCATCTGGCGCTTATTTATTTAGTACTGGTAGGTACTGGGTCTTTTGCTGGGTGCTGTCATACTGTGAGGATGACAAACCAGCCTCCAGGGGGTGTTCCAGGCCTGGTTTTGGAGCAGAAACCAAGGGACCATGGAGCCAGCAGGAGCCTTCCCTGATCCCCAGGAGGCAGTAGTGACAGGCAGACCGAAAGGGTAGAAGCCCTGGACGTCTGCACGTGGAGTTTCTTTTCTTCCTTTAGACTACCTTGGTGGGTCTCCACATTTGTGTGCAGAACAGTTATCGTATTGAGTGCCTATGAAACCCACATCTACTCGACCTGATGCGGGAGTTGAGGGCTGTTCAGGGATAATGTTGACATTTGCTGCTGGTGATGTGCCTTCTCACTCAGCCAGCAAGGCCTCTGGGAAGCTGCAGGACTGCACTGAGGCCACCCTGTGGTTCTGCTGCAGGAGGGGCCGGGGCCGGGGCCTGGGGCAGCTCTCGGGCCCACCTCTCCTGAGCACCACAAACTGCCCACACAAGCATGTGCTGAGCAGATCAGACCAGCTGGGGCTGCTTGGCGACACTGGGCCGAGCTGCGCCCAGCGTCCCCAGGGATCAGGTCCCAGCACTGCTAAGATCAAGCTCAGAACCCCGATGGAGCTTCTAATCAAGCTTCCCTCGTCCCTGTTCATGGGATCGAGTTGCTAAGGAAAGAGCGTCAACTGAAGATGACTGGCTGGCTGGCCGTGTTTCTAGGCTGTCGGTTCTGGCTACAGGCCACACACCTTCATCAGCACCACACACCCAGGTCTCAGGGATAAAGCTGAGTGCTCAGGAGGCACCAGCATCTCAATAAAACAACTCAACAAGATGAGACGACTCGGGAAGGCAGGTTCCAGTTCGCATCGGGCCTGGGTCCTCCCAGTCCTTTGGCTTATCCTGGTCCATGGCCATGGAAGACTCACGTGCCCTGTGTCCTGCCAGCCATTGCCACGCCCCATTCCACAGCGAAGGGAAGGATGTCCCACACGAGTCTGAGCCCCGGGCCCGGAGTTGCCGTGTTGTGAGGAACACACTCTTCACACTGAGATGTCAGTTTTCACTTCAAGTCTAATTTCTGACCAGTAACAAAGCCTGTAAGAATAAGAGGCTCCCCAAGTGTGAATTGGCTAATTAATCTGACTTACTTAGAGGGACGTATAGCACCCTGGACTCTGCTGAAGATTAGCACTTTCTGAGGAAGTGTGACTCCGTGGGGACAAAGTAACATGACGGCCGTTGCGCCCCCTTTTTGGGAGCGCAGGGGGATGACGGGCCAGACTGTTCCCCCACACCCACTTCTCTGCAGACTGGGAGGGAGGCAATGCGTCAGCACCTACTGCACGTGTGAGAGAGGGTCTGCGGGCCCTCAGCGGCGAGCTCACAGTGCCGGGGGCTGCAGGGGGCACAGCTGGGACCGCTGACAGCTCCAGGAAGACAGGTGCAGAAGCTGGCAGTGTTGGCCTGATTCAACTCGCTTAAGCAGAAGGGCATTAAAGGCAAGCCTTGGGGACTGGTGATGGAGACTTAGAAATGGAACACTGCTTGTGCAGTGGTCAGGGCACCAGAGTGGAGTGAGGGGCGCGGTTGGCCCCGCTGTGGTTCTTCTGTCTCAGATGTACGTTCCAGGAAGAGAGCGTCAAAATGGGTAAGCTGGCTCCCGCCTCTCCTCACCTGGGCTCCTTAGTAACAGTTCTTCTAGACTGCTTCCAGCGATATGGCTGTCTCTAGGATATTTGGGGGGACCCTGGGCAGATATTTGTTTCCTGTATAAATAATTTAATTAAAGTGTGTCCCAAGATCCACAAACCCAAGGAGGGAATTGTGATGGATTGATGCAGATTTAGAGGAACGGGGGAGAAGGGGTGCCAGCCTGGTGGTTTACTGTCCAGTCAATGCAGCACAGATCCTTGTTAGGATCGAAACCAGGAGGTTCACCCCGAACAACCTCATGTCATTACTTAGATTCCAGACTGTACTTGCCTTTCACCTATTTTCTGACTCCTGACTTTTTTTCTGGTTCAGGATCCCAGGCAAGATCCCATGTGGCATTTAGTAGTTGTGTCTCTGAGGTGTTCTCCTGTCTGAGATCCTCAATCTGTCATTTCTGGCCTGGCTCTTTTGAAGGGGACCAGTCAGTTGTTTTGTAAATGGCCTCTGCATGGCTTTGTCTGGTGTTTCCTCAGGTTAGATGAGTTACACGTTTGGGGCAGGGATATCATGGAAGGGTTGCCTGCTCCACACTGGGCTCAGTTCAGTTCAGTCGCTCAGTCGTGTCTGACTCTTTGTGACCCCATGGACTGCAGCACGTCGGGCCTCCCTGTCCATCACCAACTCCCAAAGCTTGCTCAAACTCATGTCCATTGAGTTGGTGATGCCATCCAACCATCTCATCCTCTGCCATCCCCTTCTCTTCCTGCCTTCAATCTTTCCCAGCATCAGAGTCTTTCCAATGAGTCAGTTCTTTGCATCAGGTGGCCAAAGTACTGGAGTTTCAGCTCCAGCATCAGTCCTTCCAATGAATATTCAGGACTGATTTCTTTTAGGATGGACTGGTTTGATCTCCTTGCAGTCCAAGGGACTCTCAAGAGTTTTCTCTAATATCACAGTTGGAAAGCATCAATTCTTTGGCACTCAGCTTTCTTTATAGTCCAATTCTCACATCCATACATGACTACTGGGAAAACCATAGCTTCGACTATATGAACCTTTGTTGGCAAAATAATGTCTCTACTTTTTAATATGCTGTGTAGGTTGGTCATAGCTTTTCTTCCAAGAAGCAAGTGTCTTTTTATTTCATGGCTGCAGTCACCACCTGCAGTGATTTTGGAGGCGAAGAAAATAAAGTCTTTCACTATTTCCATTGTTTCCCCATCATATTTTCCATGAAGTGATGGGACCAGATGAAGTGATGGGACCACATTGTGCTGTGTGATGTTAAACTGTCTGGCTGTTAGAGACAGTAATCCTCATCACTTTGAGGAACCTCCTTCCCCCGCCGCCTTCGTCTCCTGGGGCTCTCCGCTGTAAACCTTCGGGTTTTTCCTTTCTAATTCATAAATATCTTGTGAAGAGATACTCGGAGATTATGCAGCCATTCTGTGTCTCATCTTCCCGCCCACTGATTTTGGCGCCCGTGGGTGATTCTCATCTGCAGTGATCCTTTACTGCGGTGCCTACCTTGGTGACCTTCAGTCTCCATCATCTCTTCCACATTTGCTGATTGCATCCCACTGTAAGGAAGAACTGTTCGCTCTTCTTGAGGTCCCAAGGACCATAGCCTGCTAGATTCCTCTGTGCATGGGATTCTCCAGGCAAGAATACTGGAATGTGTGGCCATTGCCTTCTCCAGGGGATCTTCCCAGTCCCGAGTCTCCTGCCTTGCAGGCAGATTCTTTACCAACTGAGCTATCAGGGAAGCCCTTATTCAGTTATTTATTTATACCAGTATGGACTTGTGGATATGTATTACTATAATTATTTGTTCTTTTATTGAAGTTATCTGATTTGGCAAATGAAAGCATCTTCAGGTTGGATCCTCTGCCCTTTTGATATGCTTCAGTTCAGTTCAGTTGCTCAGTTGTGTCTGACTCTTTGTGACCCCATGAATCACAGCATGCCAGGCCTCCCTGTTTATCACCAATTCCCCGGAGTTCACTCAGACTCAGGTCCATCGAGTCCATGATGCCATCCAGCCATCTCATCCTCGGTCGTCCCCTTCTCCTCCTGCCCCCAATCCCTCCCAGCATCAAAGTCTTTTCCAATGAGTCAACTCTTCGCATGAGATGGCTTAGGTCTGATTTAAGAAGTTGTTTTTCATTGTGATAAAATACACTTAACCTAAGATTTACCGTCTTAATAGTTTTTAAGAGCACGATTCAGTGGTGTTAAATATGTTCATATTTTTGTGCAACTGTTACCACCATCCATTCCTGTAACTCTTTTCATCTCGTGAAAGCAAAACTCTCTACCCGTTAAACAGTAGCTCCCCGCTTCTCTGTTCCCCACAGCCCCCTGCAACCACTGTTCTGCTTTCTGTCTCTATGAATTTGGTGCTCTAAGTACCTCATATAAGTGAAGTCATACAGTGTCTGTACTTTTGTGATCGTCTGGTCTCACTTAGTATACTGTCCTCGGATCCATCCGGGTGGTAGCATGTGTGAGAACCTCTTTTCTTTTTAATATCTTCATTCCATGGTGTGCGCATGCCACATGCTGCTATCCGTTTCATCCACGGAGGGACATTTGGGTTGCTTCCACAGTTTCGCTACTGTGAATAACGCTGCTGTGAACAGGGAAGTACCAATAACTTTTTGAGACCCTGCTTTCAATTCTTCTGGGTGTATACCCAGAAGTTTCTGGATCATATCATAGTTCTATTTTTAATTTTGTGAGGAACAGTCGAACTGTTTCTCACAGCGGTTGCACCGTTTCACCTGGGGTGGTGAGGCAATCCATCTATGCAGAAAGAGTGTTGCTGTGCGAGGAGCCCTGAAGGAGGGGAGGCAGCCCCGTGGTGGGGAGAGCTGGCTGCGGCAGCGGTCTTCTTGTGGACTTGGCCTGGAGCACGTGTGGCCTCCGCCTGCTTGAGCTGCCGTCAGCTCACCTGCTGGCCTCCAGCGGAGGCCTTGAGAGCCCAGGTGGGGCCCCATTGGTAGGCAGGCCGGGTTAGTGTGTGTGGTTTCCATGCGGTGCCTGGAGTTTCCACGGATGAGTTTGGATTCAGGGAGTGGATCGGACATCTGTCTGATGTCTCCTTTCATACTCTGGGACTCTACCACTGTCTCTCCTGGTGGCCTGGTCCCGTCGGGAGCAGGATCCCACAGGCACTTGACGCCATGTGTGAACTTCCGCTGAATTTCCCACAATGGCAAGAGACAGTGGGCTCACTGAGCCTGTATTTTGGATGCGGTACCCTTGGTCATTGCTGGCCTTGCTGCTGAGGCTCCATGTCTAGGCAATGATGACCCACAGAAGGGTCCAGGGGCATATGGCTGCCATCCTGGCTCTGGAAATGATCAACATCCCAAGGTCACTGTGGCAGGGGCCCAGCCCGCCACCCTGGACATCAGTGCTTCAGAAGGGAGGATGCAGCATCCAAGGGCCTGTGGAGGAGCCTGGCCGCCACCCAGAGAACCTGGCCCTTCGAGCCCTGTCTTTCCCCATAAATAAACCAGACGAGATTCTTTGTCAGATGGTGTGGCCTGATTTTTGTTTGGGGAAATCTGGACAAGAAGGGACAGTGGAGAGCCTTGGGCCCTGGCAGGGCTGCCTGCCCGAGAAGCAGCTGGGCGGGCGGGCAGAGGCGGTTGGCGGTCAGCCTGCCCCGGATACCACCACAGGCCCTAGAGAGCCAAGTAGGAAAAGAAGCCGGATTTGAAAGAAACCAAAGTGAGGCAGGGCGCCAGGCTCTCTGTGAGCCGAAGCCTGAATGCCTGGAGAGGGGCTGCTTGCCCAGAGACCCGGGGACGCAGTGGCCCGTGGTGAGCACAGAAAGCGAGGCTCCTCTGCCTGGAAGACTTGAAGACTTGGGCGCCCAGCAATTGTTTGCGCCCAGGATACCCTCAACCTGCCCTCTGTGACACTGCCTTCTACCTTGGCACACAGGCTCAGGAAGAGGAGAGCTGAGCCAGCGCTGCCCAGTGAAGCGCAGGAGCTTGCTCTGGGGTCTGAGGGGCAGGCTGCACTTTTCCTGCCAGGGATTTTGTGTCTCTGAGGGACACACCCACTGGGCAGTGCATCTTCCCCCCTCCACCCACTCCCACCCTGCTGCTCTGAGCCTGACCCAGTATCCCTGCTTCCTGCTGTGGCCCTAGCTGCTCCTGCCCCAGTCCACCCCAACCAGATGTGTGTTAAGGGGACTCTGGGTTGAGGCTGCAGGCTTCCCCTGGGTCTAGCTTCCCTATATCTGTCTGGGTAGCAGCCGTGTCCACCAAACAAGCTTTTGTCCATCCGTCAACCGGACTGCTGGGCCCTTGGTGAGCCTGTGTCTTCCCCTGGTCCTAGAGGAGCATCCCACGTGGAACGGAACAAGACACTGCTTCCTGGGCCCTTGGAACGGAGAGTTTCCTTCCTGGAAGGGGTGTTGCCTCTTTGGGTGTGCTGCCCAACTAGCATTGCATTCCTGAGCCTTCTGCGACTGTGAAGACTCAGCCTTGGGAGCCCCTAAAATTCTGAGGTGCTGTGGGCATGGGGGTGCTGTGGGCAGGAGGCCTGTCTCCTCTCTATAGGCGTGGAGGGTCGAGGGACCTGCCCCCAGTGGGGCTCTGGGGCAGGGCTCTCTCTGGCTCCCAGGACGGGGGTTGGTTTGGAAGACGGTGCTTGTGCGGCTGTGCAGCTTTCTCAGCCCCGCGCGCCTGCACTCACTACTCCGTGTCGCGGAAACGAGGATGTCTGCACTAGAAGGAGCGAGACTCAGGAGTCCCATGAGGTCAGCCTTGGCTGTGCTCCACCTTGCCTGAGTGCTGGCCGACTTAGGTGTGACTCAGAGGGTGACCTCCTTACTACTATCCAGAGTCTCTCCCTGAGCAGCCGCCCTGCCCAGCTCTGTTAATCTGGGCCCAAGGACCCCCTGGCATCCCTACCAGCAACCAACTCTGAGTCTGGGCAGCGTTGGTGCACAGAGGCTGTTCTGGGCTAAACTGTTAGTAGCTCAGTCATGTCTGACTGTTTGTGACCCCATGGACGATAGCTCACCAGACTCCTCTGTCCATGGATTTTTCCAGGCAAGAATACTGGAGTGGGTTGCCTTTTTCCTCCTCCAGGAGATCTTCCCGATCCAGGGATCGAACTGGAGTCTCCCGCATTGCAGGCAGACTCGTTACCATCTGAGTCACAGGGAAGGCCTCTCAACCCACATTCACATGGCAAATCCTAACCGCCCAGTACCTCAGAATGTGACTGCAAAACAGGAGATAGGGCCTTTCCAGAGATTAACTAAGTTCCATTAAGGTCATGTGTTCAGTTCAGTCGCTCAGTCGTGTCTGACTCTTTGCAACCCCATGAACCGCAGCACCCCAGGCTTTCCTGTCCATCACCAACTCCTGGAGTCTACCAAAACTCATGTCCATTGAGTTGGTGATGCCATCCAACCATCGCATCCTCTGTCGTCCCCTTCTCCTCCTACCTTCAATCTTTCCCAACATCAGAGTCTTTTCAAATGAGTCAGCTGGGTGGAGCCTTAATCCAATGTGACTTCCTTATTAAGAGGAAATTTGGACACAGACTCACATAGAAGGGTGACCACAGGGGGACACGTGCCACCTACAAGTCACGGAGAGAGGCGTCAGGAGAAACCGCGCTGCCGACCGCCTCGCTGACTTGGTCTCTGACTTCCAGAAATCAGGAAAATAGATCTCTATGGTTGAAGACACGCAGACTACAGTATTTTGATGAGATGAGCAGATGAAGGCAGAGGTAGTGGAGGAGGTGCTGGCCCTGGCGTCTTGTGGGAGGAAGCTGGCCAGTGTGGAGTGCCTCTGCCTGGATGCCGAGGCATGGTCCTGGGGTTGCCGGGCACCTGGGCCCTGAAGTGGGACCTCCTGTGCTCTGCTTGCCAGTGTACGTCTCTTGGCTGCCAAGGATGACTGAGCGACAGTGTGTGCAGGGTCTGAAGCTCTGTGGGTGACTCCTTGGCCCAGGACCCCAGCCACCTGTGACATTGCCTATGGGGGTGTTAGCACCGCAAAGAACACACATCTGGGGCAAAAGCAGACAGTGGTGCTCCTAGACAGGGGCTCCAGTTCCCCAGCCCCTGACCAGACTATGTCTGGACCAGGCTAGGGCTGGTGGGGCTCAGACATGCTGGTCCCAGGCAAGTGAGAGGAGGGAGGGAAAGCCTCCAAGGAGGCAGGGAGGCCTGCTGATGGCAGTGCCAGTGTGTTGGATATTAGCTGCTGGTATGTGTGCTCTGCGGGCTGGGATGCCCTGGGGTTGGGTGCCAGCTCAGGGGAGGATCTGTTAACAGGATGTTAAACAAGGAACTTGGACTTTATTCTATTAGCTCACCTCCACCTCATCTCTCAAGGCCATAGTCTGCTGGGGCCCAGCTGCTGAGATATGGAAGCTCAGAAAGAAAAAGTCCGCTTTTTGGTATTTTGGCAAATGTTCCCACAGCAAGAGTCACTTTTCTTCTTTACTCGAGAGTGCCTTGTTATTTATGCGAATGTTAATTTGTGACTGGGGACATTCCCCGACACCGTCTTCATGCTGAGTAGGACCTGGGAAATGTCAGCGAGAGCATCTGGCAGGGGTGGATGTCAGTTCTTGTGATGGATGGGCAGGCCTGTTACGGTCCTGAGGTCTGGGCCTGACCTGCTGACCCCTCTCTCTTAGCCTGGCTGGGAGACCAGCTCCTGGAGGCCCTCCCCAGCACTGGCGTGGACTCTGACAAGCCGGACAGGCCAGCTCCCGTGGGAGCCGTCCTGGCGTTGCTTGATTTAGTGAGAAGACTGGCAGGTCCCCATGAAGCATTCTTGTCAGCATCTTGTTTATCCCATTTTTTTCCCTCCCTTATCTTTTTTTCCCTGCCCATTCCCCCTGTTCCTGCTCCTTTCTCTAAACAAATTGTCTGTTTTGATGTGTGCCTTTTGCAAAAAAGAAAAAAATCATCAAAAAATACAGACAACAGTGATAAAAAAAGCAAAACCCATTCCAAACCGTGGCTGTGTTAGCTCTTTGCTAGCTCTCTCTGTCTGCCCACACAGCTTTCCCTTTGTCTTACTAATAAGGATGATATTGGCTAGTCTGTTCCATATGCAGTGTGCTGAGTGCTTTACCTGGTTTAACCCTCAAACCAACCGTGTGAATATTATCATTATCCTTATTTTATGCTGGAAACCCTGACGCTGAATCCAGTTAGCCAGTGCTGAAGCAACATTTGAATCAAGCTGGGTAACTTAGTGGGCTCGCCCTGCTCTGTTAGGCTGTGCTGACGATCGGCTCGGAGGCGTAAGACTTTACCTGAGTTCATCGTCACAGTAGAGCTGGGCCTGCCTTCTTAGTCAATGTTATGACATGGATGTATTTGTTGTTTAAGTGGTGAAAAGTCTTATCTGTAAAACTCTTTTGGTCTAGCATAAATTTTGTCTTTTTTTTTTTTTTGGCAAGTCATAGAAATTTTTGGAAGTAATCTGAGCATTTACATTTATTGTTATAACAGATATATTTGTTGTTACTTTTGTCATCCTACTTACATTTTTTATGCTTTTTTAAATATTTTCTATTCTCCATGTTCAGTTATTTGGAAGGAATATATTAATTTTTCTAGTTACGGCTTTTTTAGTATTCTTAAACTTATGGCCATCAACTTTACCAGCTTGTCAGTAACTATTGATCCTTTTATGTATGTTTAAGAAATTAATACAGTTAGACTACTTCTTCTACCTCCTGTACGCTTTTCTTTCATTTTTGCTGACTTGTTTGACAGTTTTTGCCCCAAGTTATTAAAGTTGAATTATGAATTGTTTTTTACATTGCATGGATTTCCTTTCCAGAATGTATGGTAAATGACTTCTGGTTTGCAACCATAAGTGCTGCAGTGGAAGAGATGAAGAGGTCAGTTCTGATACTTTTAACCTGATTTCCTTATCCGTGGGGACTAAATTTTTAATTCAAGTTTGGGCTGCATTAAGTGGCAGGAGAGGAATGATGAAAAGAGAGATATAAAGTGGAGCTGGGGTGACGCTGCTGAGAAGATTCTGTCGAGCAGCAGAGGTGGCAGAGTGTGTCTGTACACTGCAGCTTCCTGGGGCTCTGATTTGCTCAAGGGCACGTATCTGGTTTGTCTGCAGAGTTAGGATTCCCATCCCAGTCTCTCGGTTTCAAATGCATCATTCTCTCTAGGCCAGCATTCCTCAAGGGTTGGCATAAGGGTGAATCAATGTGGCACCAAGCATGGTATTAAAAGGCATTGTATTCTGTCACAGTCCCAGTTGGCTTCTTGGCAGGAAGTGACAAGCTAAAGTTCATATGAAAACACAAGAAACCCGAAATAGTCAAAACAGTGTTGAAAAAGAATGAGGTTAGAGAACTCACACTTTCTGATTTCAAAACTTACAAAGTTATGGTAGTCAAGACTGTGGTTCTGACAGAAGGATAAACATATAGATCCATGAAATAGAACTGAGAATCTAGAAATAACTCTGTATTGATTTTTAAAAAGAGTGCCAAGACATCAGTGGAGGAAAGAATAGTCTTTTCAACAAATGGTATTGGGACAATTGGATATCAAGCAAAAGAATGAAGTTGGACCCCTACCCCATATCATATAAAGATGAACTCAAAATGAATCGTAGATCTAAATGTAAGATCTAAAACTATAAAACTCATAAAAATGTAGGAGCAAATCTTTATTATTCAGTCCTGGGTGTTCATTGGAAGGACTGATGTTGAAGCTGAAACTCCAATACTTTAGCCACCTGATGTGAAGAGCTGACTCATTTGAAAAGACCCTGCTGCTGGGAAAGATTGAGGGCAGGAGGACAAGGGGACGACAGAGGATGAGATGGTTGGATGGCATCACTGACTCAATGGACATGGGTTTGGGTGGACTCTGTGAGTTGGTGATGGACAGGGAGGCCTGGTGTGCTGCAGTTCATGGGGTTACAAAGAGTCGGACACGACTGAGCGACTGAACTGAACTGAGGCAAAGCCTTAGATATAACACCACCAGCACAAATGATAAAAGAAAAAAGTAGATAAGGTGTACTTTATGAATGTCCTTTATAACTTCAAAGAACACCATCAAGAAAGTCAGAAGATAACCTACAGAATGATAGGAAATATTTGCACATCATATATCTATTAGGGAATTGTATCTAGAATAAAGAACTCTTACAACTCAAAAATGAAATTAATCCAGTTAAAAGATGAGCAGTGAGACTGAATAGTCATTTCTCCAAAGAAAAGAAACAAATGTCCAATAAGCACATGAAAAGATGCCTAACTCCTTAGTCATCAGGAAAATTCTAATCACAGTCACAATAGGACATCAGTCCATACACAGAGGGGTGGCTAGAAGGAAGAAGGTGGATAGTAAGTGTTGGGGAGGACGTGGAGAAATTGGAACCCTTATACGCTGCTGGTGGGAATGTAAAATTGTGCAGCTGGTTTGGCATAAAGTTGCCATATGGCCCAGTGAGTCCATTTCTAGGTCTATATTCAAGAAAAATGAAAACATATGTCTATACAAAAGCTTGAGCATAAATGTTCAAAGCAGCATTATTCATAAAAGCCAAAAAAGTGGAAACAACCCAAATGTCCATCAACCAGTGAAGGGATAAATAAAGTGTGGAACATCTATGAAATGGAGTATTATTGGACAATAAAAATGAACTTAGGTGCTGACATATTAGGAATCTTGTGAACATTTTACAGGGTGAATGAAACCAGTCACAAAAGGTCACATACGGTATGATTCGATGTATATGAAAATGTCCAGAATAAGCACATCCATAGAGAAATAAAAGTAGATTAAGTGGTTGCCAGGGTCCAATGCATGGAAGCAGGGTCGATGAGGGGACTGGGAGAAAATGGGGACTGGCTGCAAATGTGTATAGGGTTTCCTTTGGGGGATATGTTGAAATGTTCTAAAATTGTGGTAGTAGTGAGTCGTATGGTGTAAGTGAATGAACTGTATGATATATGAATTACAGCCCAGTAAAACTCTTTCATATTTTAAAAAGCATGAAATTCATAGTGAGAAAATGATTCCCTTTTCAGTTCTATTTTAAACTTTCTGATTGAATCAAAGATAGTCTCGGTTTGATACTCACATATCTTTAACACCTCTCTAATTGTTTATAAGGAGAGAGATTATACACCAGCAGGAGGGATGGCTCCCCAAGAGGAAGGAGGATTTGGACGGCACATGGCAAGGCCTACTTGCCCACCAAGTGAGGCAGAGAGCTGGGGAGGCAGGGACTCTGCCACTGGGGCATCTGCAGGCAGATCCCTCCTCCTGGAGGGATGCTCTGCAAGGGGCAGAGCAGGAGCTGACAGGCACGGTAGAGGACAGATGCGTGCTTATCAGATGCTGGCATTTGGGGGAATTTTGGTGGCAAGAGTGTGTGCGCTCATGGAGGCGTATACGCTTCAGAGCAAAGTCAAGTTTGGGGCATCTGTGAGCTGCTGCAGACACATGCTGTCTTGTCCTGTGTCATAGTCTAGATCCTTCTGTTTGGGGACCACCTTCTTTTTTCTTTCTATTCTCGATCATCACCGCTGCAACCCTGACAGGCGCATGATGGTCTGGCCCTGCAGATTGCAAGAGCGACAAGGCTGGGTGACAGCTTCGACCCCTGTCCCGCACGCACAGGAGTCTGCGTGTGTTGCGGCCTGTGGCTTCCACTGGGGGAGCCCCTGGAGACTGCAGACTGGACGCCTCCACACATGGAGGCAGGATATAGACTGGCCTTCCTGTGAGACTGCGACCCCCAGAGGGTCAGTATCTCTAGTGCTTAGAATTCAAAGTGATGGAGGGTATCTGTCAAGCCTCTTGGTTCTGAGACATGTTTAACTTTTAGTTTCCATTTCTAGTCACTGCTTCATCAAAACCCAAACAGCAGGAAATTCCCTGGTGGTCCAGTTATGAGGACTTGGTACTTTCATTGCTGAGTCTCAGGTTCAGTCCCTGGTTGGGGAACAAAGATGCCGCAAGCCATACTTGTAAAAAATCAAACAGCTAAAGAACAAGGCCTAGAGAAAGGAGGGAAAAGGGCAGACATCTTACAGTTCACTGAGATCTGAGAACTAGTGATTTGATGATTAAAAACCTGCCAGGTCTCAGTGGTGGACCCTGAGGGTCAGGGACAGGGTCCTCCCGTGAGCCTCCCTCCTGGCCAGGTTAGGCCGACAGTCACAAAGTTCAAGAGCAGAGTGGATTTCCGGGGAGAGCCAGCCCCTCCATGTAACCTCAGGCTGGACAGACATGGGCAGGCTCCTGATTGAATGCCCTTCACATCAGTGTGCTTCAGAGACTTCTTCAATATTTATTAAGTGGGGAGAGGAAATTGATTCTTATTAATAAAAATTACATGTAAAACCAGATATATTTGCCACTGGCTGCAGAAAAAATCAAAGTCCTGGAGAAGACTCAGCAAAACATACCCCACGTTCTGTACCTTGTTCTCTTGTCAATTTTCCTTTGCAGTTTTTCAGACAGATTATTCCCGGCATACATACTAAAATGCCCGAGAAGCAGGCAATGAAAGGAATCCCACTCTCCTTGTGGGGCGTGCCTTCCCAAGCAGCGCTTTGGCTGGTGGTCTTGAGGGGTGATCGGCCGCTGGGCTCGGTGGTCATCCACCAGTCTCGGAGTGGTCAGCTGCTGCTCTTGGGGCAGGCCCAGCTTATACATCAGCGTGACCCCAGCGTTTGTTCCTCAGTGCTTGTCAGAGATGCGCTGATGCTGGTGAGGGATGAACTTCTCCATGAGAGAGCTGTCAGTTTAGAAGTCTCTGGTTGCTTGAGGACACTTGAGTAAACTGGCACCATACTTCAGATTTCTCTCAGAGCACTCCAGTGCCCTTCAGATGGCACTCTGGAGGGTCCCTGCCAGGCAGCTTAGCCAACTTGGACCTTGGCTTCTGATAACAGCAAGGTAGAGGTCAGCATCGAACAGATCCAGTGCCCGTTCATCAGCCCCCTGACCTTTAACTAGAAAAGTCTGGCCAGGGAAGAGAACCCGATCCCCTTGGACAGGGGGACCCCAAAGAGTCCTGGAGTCTCTCAAGCCAGAGAAGACTGGCTCCTCATCAGACTAGGTTCTGGGTCATTGTCTCACTGGGTCCCTCCAGAATGATCCCAGGAAGCTGGGCCTGTGGCACAGGTGGCTGTGACTCGAGGGTGCAAGTTTCCCTCTGGAAGAGGGGGCTGCCCTGCTGGACCCCAGTGCATGCATGCAGGCCCAATGGTGTCTGCTCCTTCTGATGCTGTGGACTGTAGCCTGCCAGGCTTCTCTGTCCATGAGATTTTTCTGGCAAGAACACTGGAGTGGGTTGCCAGTTCCTACTCCAGAGGATCTTCTCCATGCCATGCCTTAATAAGGCAAGATAGGCCTGGGTCCCCACCTAGGAGATATTCATTCCACCTGGGGTCTGGGGTTTGCTTCTTGGACCTCGTGTGTCCCTGGCAGAGCTTCCTGCCCCTCGGTCTCAGTCTTCTCCTTCGGAAAGCAAGCAGGTAGATGACACCACGTGGGTTGCAGAGTGCTGCCTATGCGCGCCCTGATTCTGAGTGCCTCCTAGGTTCCCTGTGTACCTGCAGCGACCACGTGAGGGGAGGGCCAACCCTCCCTCCTTCACAGGCAAGTGTATCGAAAGCCCAGGAGCTCCGACACCTGGGCTGAGGCCACCTGGTCAGACAGAAATGGTGCTGGGAACTCAGGACACCAAACTCCCAGACCACTTACCCACTGCCACCCTGCCACATGTCCTTGGGTTCCTCAATGAGATGGGTTTGAGACACCAGTGTGCCCCCAAACTGCAGACATGGGAAGAGTCCATGAAAGCATACAGAGAGGTTTGCTGGTGTGAAGACTATTAACCACATGCCAGGACAAGGATATGGCCTGCAGCATCCTCGCTCCACCATCTGTCTTTCGCTCAGAGACATGTCCTGCTGTTTTGGGGTCACTTACTCACTTATCTCACAGATATTTGCTCACCCTCTCCAAACCTGGAAGGGCCCTAGGACTCAGGGATGAGTCAGAGTGTGGGGGCCTGCAAGGTTCCAATGGATCTCTCTTCTCCTCTCTCTTCACACAGACAGGTGACCTTGGTGTCCCAGTCTGGCTCTCATTCTCCCTGCCCTTCCTGTTTGCCCTAGACTCCTTCCCCAGAAATCCAGGATGCCTCAAACGTGTGTCCTCGGGTCTGCAACAGCTGCACCCCATCCTGTGGCCCTCAGAGAATGGCCACCCACCTTGCCTCTCTGCCCACCAGGGCCCTGTATTAGCTTCCTGCAGCTGCTGGAAATTACTGAAGACAAGAGAAATGTCTTCTCTCACGTCTGGAGGCCAAAGTAGTTATTAGTAGGGCTGTATTCTCTCTGGTGGAGAAGGCAATGGCACCCCACTCCAGTACTCCTGCCTGGAAAATCCTATGGACAGAGGAGCTTGGTAGGCTGCAGTCCATGGGGTCGCTAAGAGTCGAATACGACTGAGCAACTTGACTTTCACTTTTCACCTTCATGCATTGGAAAAGGAAATGGCAACCCACTCCAGTGTTCATACCTGGAGAATCCCAGGGATGGGGGAGCCTGGTGGGCTGCTGTCTATGGGGTCACACAGAGTCGGGCAAGACTGAAGTGACTTAGCAGCAGCATTCTCTCTGGAGGCTCAAGAGGAGAACCCTAGAGGGAACCTCTGGCCACTCCTGGCTAAGCTGATGGGAAACAGGAAGTGCCAGCCTTTCTGATGCTCTGAGAGAATCTTGAAATCTGTCCATTTATGTGGAACCTACTGATTCTTAAGTCGGAGTGACTAATTCAAGCTTTTAAAACTCCTGAGTAAAGTCACTAAGTAGATGTGTTAGGTGATCCCAACCTCCATCCCTCAGCAAAGATTAACAGTTAAACAGCTATCCATGAACAGAAGCAGCCGTAGGAGAGCTCTGGAGTCCACTTAAAAACTTCAGCAACACAGTTGAACCAAAAAAAAAAAACACACAAAAAAACAAAAAAAAAACAAAAAACAAACCTGAGAATAACAGCTCAAGAAGATAAGGAAGATGGTTTCATTCTGCATGTGCCATCCTATCATCCCCAGCAGGAATTTTTCCCTCATTGGGAGAAGGAGTGGTGTGAGCCATCAGCTTTCCTAGCATCTTTGGGTAATGCACAAAGGACCAGCTTTGGTTTCACCCAGAGACCAGCAAAACTGAGATGAATAGAAACCACTAGGAAGAGGAACAGGGACTCCCATGAGCTGCATAGTGGGAGTGACCCTGTTTCTTAGTGGCCTGCTCTGCAAAGGAGCCCAATAGCTTTCACCGCTGAAGAAACCAATGGGCAACATGGCTGCTGCAGACCTCCTGCAGATTTTACTGCTGAGGCTTTGCTCTATGGGTAAATGCATTCACAGACACAAGGCACCCGAGCCCTCCTGCTGCCACCCTCCCCTTCCCCACCCTCAACACAGGATGGGCAGCTGGCCCAGGCCTTTACAGCTACGTAAGTGCAGGACATAAGGACATGGAACAACAGACCAGCTCAAAATGGGGAAAGAAGTATGCCAAAGCTTTATTTTTTGTCATCCTGCTTATTTAACTTTTATGCAGAGTACATCATGTGAAATGTAGGGCTGGATGAATCACAAGCTGGAATCAAGATTGCCGGGAGAAATATCAACAATCTCAGATATGCAGATGATACCATTCTAATGGCAGAAAGCAAAGAGGAACTACAGAGCCTCTCAATGAGAGTGAGAGAAGAGAGTGAAAAACCTGGCTTAAAACTCAACATTCAGAAAACTAAGATCATAGCATTCAGTCCCATCACTTTTATAGCAAACAGATGGAGAAAAAGTGGTAACAGTGACAGACTTCATTTTCTTGGACTCCAAATCGCTGCAGATGGTGAATGCAGCCATGAGATTAAAGGATGCTTACTCCTTGAAAGAAAAGCTATGACAAAGCTAAACAGTATATTCAAAAGCAGAGGCATCCCTTTGCCGACAAAGGTGCATCTAGTCAAAGCTGTGGTTTTCCAGTAGCCATATATGGATGTGAGAGTTGCACCACAAAGAAGGCTGAGCTCCAAAAGAATTGATAATTTTTGAACCATGGTGCTGGGGAAGACTCTTGAAAGTCCCTTTCAAAGACTGCAAGGAGATCAAACCAGTCAATCCTAAAGGAAATCAACCCTGAATATTCATTGGAAGGACTGATGCTGAAGCTGAAGCTCCAATATTTTGGCCACCTGATGCAAACAGCTGAGTCATTGGAGAAGACCCTGATTCTGGGAAAGATTGAGGGCAGGAAGAGAAGGAGGCGACAGAGGAAGAGATGGTTGGATGGTATCATGGACATGAGTTTTAGTAAACTCTGGGAGATAGTGAAGGACAGGGAAGCTTGGCATGCTGCAGTCCATGGGGTTGCAAAGAGTAAGAAATGACTTAGCGACTGAACAACAAGTGTGGAATACCTGCTTAGACCATGTTTAACCCCCACCAGGAGAAGGCAATGGCACCCCACTCCAATCTTCTTGCCTGGAAAATCCTATGGATGGAGGAGCCTGGTAGGCTGCAGTCCATGGGGTCGCTAAGAATTGGACACGACTGAGCGACTCATTTTCACTTTTCACTTTCATGCATTGGAGAAGGAAATGGCACCCCACTCCAGTGTTCTTGCCCGGAGAATCTCGGGGATGGGGGAGCCTGGTGGGCTTCCGTCTATGGGGTCACACAAAGTCGGACACGACTGAAGCGACTTAGCAGCAGCAGCAGTATGCATATACTCAGGATTAGCCTCCAGTTGTGCACATGTTTGCCATCAACTTGATTTCCGTCCTCAGCCTCCGCTGCCACGTGTGCCCCCATGGTGAGACCCTGCAGCCCTGGGAGTGCATATCAACAGCCAGGGTCAGGTAGCTGCTCGTGTGCCTGCAGTTGGTCCTTCCTGCCGGGCCTGACCCTTGTTACGAACGACAAGTGGACCCGGCCACCACACAGGCCCTGAAGCTAAGTGTGTGCGTACTGCTTGTTCTGGCTCCACCACTGCCAGCTCCGGTAACTAGCTGCTGAACCCATAGGCCCCACTGAGGACCCCAAGGGTCCTTGCAACCATTATGGACTCACTGCCGTAGTTGTCACCAGGGACCACACAGTTGTTGCTGTCATGGATCCAGCAGCCTGAGCCAATGAGATATCAAGTGTCCCCTGGACCCAGAGCCACCATACCAAGTGTCCCCCACACTTGGTGCTTTGCCCCACGAGGTCCAGTGTGTCCTCTCCGCCAAGGCAGGTGGAGGTCTTTCTTACTGAAGTCAATCTCTAGAATCTGGAAATGTGAAGAAAGCTAGGCAAGGCACACGGATTTTGAATAATTGGGTAAACATCACATCATCAAAGTAATGCAGTGAATTTTCAGTAGCTGACCCAAAAGAAGCAGCAGTATGCATATACTCAGGATTAGCCTCCAGTTGTGCACATGTTTGCCATCAACTTGATTTCCGTCCTCAGCCTCCGCTGCCACGTGTGCCCCCATGGTGAGACCCTGCAGCCCTGGGAGTGCATATCAACAGCCAGGGTCAGGTAGCTGCTCGTGTGCCTGCAGTTGGTCCTTCCTGCCGGGCCTGACCCTTGTTACGAACGACAAGTGGACCCGGCCACCACACAGGCCCTGAAGCTAAGTGTGTGCGTACTGCTTGTTCTGGCTCCACCACTGCCAGCTCCGGTAACTAGCTGCTGAACCCATAGGCCCCACTGAGGACCCCAAGGGTCCTTGCAACCATTATGGACTCACTGCCGTAGTTGTCACCAGGGACCACACAGTTGTTGCTGTCATGGATCCAGCAGCCTGAGCCAATGAGATATCAAGTGTCCCCTGGACCCAGAGCCACCATACCAAGTGTCCCCCACACTTGGTGCTTTGCCCCACGAGGTCCAGTGTGTCCTCTCCGCCAAGGCAGGTGGAGGTCTTTCTTACTGAAGTCAATCTCTAGAATCTGGAAATGTGAAGAAAGCTAGGCAAGGCACACGGATTTTGAATAATTGGGTAAACATCACATCATCAAAGTAATGCAGTGAATTTTCAGTAGCTGACCCAAAAGAAATGAGATACATGAATTGCATGATAAAAAATTCAAAGTTATTGTCCTAAAGATAATCTGAAAGCTACAAGATAACGCAAGACAAAAAACTTAATGAAATCAGGAAAACAGTGCAAGCACAAAATGAAAAGTTCAACAAAGAAAAAGAAAACAGAAAAAGAACCAAACAAAATTTTGGAGCTGAAAAATATAATGACTAAATGGAAGAATTCAATAGAGAACACAAAACAGAGAATCAGTGAACTAGAAGACAGATCATTTGAAATTATCTAACCAGAAGAGCAAAAAGAAAAAAGAGTGAAAAGGATGAGGAAACTTATGGGACTCATTAAGAGAAATAATCTATGTATTACTGAAGCCCAAGAAGGAGAAGACGGGGAGAAAGTGGCAGAAGGTTTATTAAAATTCTTTTAATAAACAATAGCTGAGAACGTCTCAGACCTTGGAAAGAGATTTGGACATCTAAGTTCATGAAGCTACTAAGTCACCTCAAAATGACTTTCTTCAAGACATGTTATAATAAGCCATCTAAAAGCAAAGACAAAGAGATATTTTTAAAAACAACAAGAGAAAAAATTTCTATCATATAAGAGAATCCCAATGAGGCCATCAGTGGATTTCTCAGCAAAAATATTGCAGGTCAGGAAACTGGAATAATATGTTCAAAGTGCTGAAAGGAAAAAAACAAACAAACTACCTATGAAGGATGCTTTACTTGGCAAAGTTGTCTTTCAGAAATGAAGGCAAGAAAAAGACCTTCCCAAACAAACGCTGAGAGAGTTCGTCCCTACTAGATCTGCCTTATGAGAAATGCTAAAAGGAGTTCTTTAAGCTGAAACAAAATGACACTAATTAGTAATATGAATATGTAAAAGTATATAACACACTGGTAAAGGTAGATATAGGGTCAAATTCAGAATACTTTGATTCTGTAATATTGTGGTATGTTAACTACTTAACTCTAGTATACAGGTTAAAGAAACAAAGTATTACAAATAGCTATAACTACAATAATTTGTTAGTGGATATACAATATAAAAAGATGTAAATTATAACATTAAAATATACAATGTAGAAGTGAGGGATTAAAAATACAGAGTTTTTGCATGTAACTGAAATTAAATTATTAACTTAAAACATGCATTTGTATCTATAATATGTTTCAAATAAACCTCCGTAACCGCAAAACAAAAACCTTTATACACACAATGTGAACATATTCATAAACTGAAGAGAAGAGAATCAAAGTATGCCACTACAGAAAATCAACTCACAAAAGAAGATACGAAGAGAAGAAGAAAGGAGTTATAAAAAAGTCAGAAATTAATTAACAAGATGGCTTCGACAAGTCCTTACTTATCAACAATCACTTTAATGTAAGTGGGTTAAATTCTCAAATCAAAAGACAGAATGACTGAATAGTTAAAAAATAACCAAACAATAGCAAGACACAGCTATGTGCTCCCAAGGAGAGACTCACTTTAGCTTTAAGGATACACATAAACTCAGAGTGAAGGAATGGAAAAAGGTAGATATGCAAAGAGAAACCAAGAGGAAAGGGGTAAGCTCTGCTTATTAGACAAAACAGACTAAGTAAAAAACTGTAACAAGAAACAAAGAAAGTCTTTATATAATGGTCAAGTGGCAATTCAGCATGAGAATATAACAATTGTAAATGTGTATGCACCCAACATCAGAGCACCTAAAATTTTTAATCAAATAATAATAGATCTGAAAGGAGAAATAGACAATACTAGTGGGAGACTTTAGATCATCCAGTCAGAAAATCGATAAGAAAACATTGAATTTAAGCTATACTGTAGGCCAAGTGGACCTGTCAGACATAGGACTTTCCACCCAGTATTAGCAGGATACACATTCTTTTCAAGCCTGCATGCAACAATTTCCAAACGAGGTCATATATTATGCCAAAAAACAAGTCTTAGCAAATGTAAAAGACTGAAAACATACCAAGTAACTTTTCTGACTACACTGGTATGAAACTAGAAATCAATAACAAGAGGAAAACTGAAAAATTCACAATTCATAGAAATTAACACACTGCTGAACAACCAAAGGGTCCAAAGAAAAATCAAAGAGAAATAAAGAAAATATCTTGAAACAAGCAAAAATGGAAACACAGCATACCAAACTTATGTGGCATAGCAAAAGCAGTTCTGAAATCTTATATATGTTCTGAAATTTTACAATATAAGCAGTTCTGAAATGTATATATAAATTTTATATATATTTATAAATATATATATGAAAGTTTATAGCAATAAAAGCATACGATAAAAAAGAAAGATCTGAAATGAACTACCTAACTTTATACCTGAAGGAACTAGGAAAAGATGAAAAAACTAAGGCCAGAGTGAGTGGAAGGAAAGAGATAACAAGGATCAAAGCAGAAATAAGTGGAACAGAGAATAGAAAAACAATGAAAAGGTAAACGAAACTAAGAGTTGGCTTAAAAAAAAATTGACAAACGTCTAGGTAGACTTGCCAAGGAAAAGAGAAGACTCATGATACATGAGAGAGGAGACAGCTACAACTGGATATTACAGAAATATAAGACCATAAGAGACTACCATGAATAAGTATATACCAACAAATAGACCAACCTAGAAGAAATGAATAAATTACTAGAATTATACTACCTACCAATACTGAACCGTGAAGAAATAGAAATCTCGATAGACCAATAATGAGTAAGGAGATTGAGTCCCAATAATCAAAAATCCCCGAACAAAGAAAAGCCCAGGACTACATGACATCACAGGTAAATTCTACCAAACATTTATTGAAGAATTAATGTCAATCCTTCTCAAACTCTTCCAAAAATTTAAAGAGGAGGGAGCACTCCTAAATTCATTTTTGTGAGGCCAACATTATCCTGATACCAAAGACAGATGAGGACCCTATAAGAAAAGAAAACTACAGGCCAATACCCCTGATGAATATAGATGCACAAATTCTTGACAGAATACTAGCAAACCAAATTCAACAGCACATTAAAAGGATTATACACCACGATCAAAGTGAGATTCATCCCTAGGATACAAGATTGATTCAACATTTGAAAATCAATAGATGTAATATACCACCTTAATAGAATGAAAAGTAAAATTTATATTAATATGATCATTTGAATATGCACAGAAAAAGCATTTGACAAAATTCAACCTTTTTCATGATAAAAACTCTAAACAAATTAAGTGTAGAAGGAACATACCTCAACATGATGAAGACCATACGTGACAAGCCCATTGCTAATATCATGCACAATGGTCAAAGGTTAAAAGCTTTCTCTCTGAGATCATGAGTAAGACAAGTGTGCCTATTCTCACAACTCCTGTTGAAAATAGTACTGGAAGTTCTAGCCAGAGCAAGAAAAAAGAAATAAAAGGCACCCAGATAGGAAAGACATAGTAAAATTGTATCTGTTTCCTTATGACATGATCTTGTATATAGAAAATTCTAAAGAATCCATCAAAAACACTGTTAGAACTAATGAATAAATTCAGTAAAGTTTTAGGGTATAAAATCAATATACAAAAATCACCAATAGCGAACTGACAAAGAAATAAAATATTTCCATTTCAATAGCATCTGATACTGTAAAATACTTAGGGATAAATTTACCCAAAGAAGTGAAAGATCTATGGACTGAATACTGTAAGATATAATTAAAGATATTGAAGAAAACACAAATAAATGGAAGTGTATACTGTGTTCATGGGTCAGAAGAGTTACTATTGATAAAATGTCCGTAGTGTCCAGAACTATTTATAGATTCAATGCAGCCCTTATCAAAATTCCAAATTCCAATATTAAAAAATCCTAAAATTTTTATGGAACCACAAAAATGCCTCAAATACCTTGAGACAGAACAAAGCTGGAGGCATCACACATCCTGATTTCAAAACATATTATAAAACTCTAGTAATAAAAACAGTATGGTACTGACATAAAACCAGACACCTAGACCAATGGATCAGAATGAAGAACCCTGAAATAATCCTATGCATATACAGTCAATTTATATTTGACAAGAGAGCCAAGAATTTTCAGTGTGAAAAGATAAGTGTCTCAGTGTTGGGAAAACTGAATGCGAAAAAGTGAAATTGGCTTAGTCACCATGGAAAACAATATGGAAGTTCCTCAAAAGCTTAAAATATAACTGCCGCGTGACCAGCAATCCCACTTCTGGGAATGTACCCCCCAAAAATAAAAACAGGATATTGAAGAGGTATCTGTGCTCCCATGTTCATTATAGCTTTATTCACAATGGGCATGGAAACAATCCAAATGTCCATCTGTGGATGACAAATTGATAAAGAAATGTGGTATTTATGTACAATGTATTCTACAGATGCTGTTGAAATGGAAATATTTTTATTCAGCTTTTATAAAGAAGGCAGTCCTGCCACTTGCACAGAATGGCTGAAACTAGAGGATATTATGCTAAGTGAAATAAGCTAGATACAGAAAGACAAATACTGTAACATCTCACTTATGTGTAGAATCAAGAACAGCCAAACTCACAACCACAGGTTGTCAGGGGCTGGAGGGGAGGAGGAAATGGGAGGTGATTGTCAAAGAGTACAAAATTTCAGTATGCGAGATAAGTAGGTACTGGAAATCTTTTATACAGCACAGTGCCTATAACTAACAATACTCTATCAGAAATAGTCTATAATATACTTAAAATTTGCTAAGATGGTTGATTTTACATATAGTGTTCTTATTGCAAAAAAATGATAATAAAAAGTGTAGGGGGATATGTGAGAGGTGATGGATATGTTTATGACCTTCATGGCGGTGATGGTTTTATGAGTATAAGTATGAAAGCAAAATGAAGGTGTTAGTTGCTCAGTCTTACGTGACTCTTTGTGATGTCATGGACTGTAGCCTGCCGGGCTCCTCTGTCCCTGGAATTCTCCAGGCAAGAATACTGGAGTGGGTTGCCGTTTCCTTTTCCAGGGGATCTTCCCAACCCAGGGATCAAACCTGGGTCTCCTGCATTGCAGGCAGATTCTTTACCATCTGAGGCACCAGGAATGCCCTCCTAAGTGTATGAAAGTGAAGTCGCTCAGTCGTGTCCGACTCTTTGTGGCCTCATGGACTGTAGCCTACCAGGCTCCTCCATCCATGGGATTTTCCAGGCAATAGTACTGGAGTGGATTGCCATTTCCTTCTCCAGGGGATCTTCCCAACCCAGGGATCGAACCCAGGTCTCCCGCGTTATAGACAGATGCTTTCCCGTCTGAGCCACCAGGCTCATTCCCAAACTTATTGAATTGTATATATTAACTATGTACCATCTTTTTGCATGTCAGCTGTACCTCAAAAAAGTGGTTTAAAAAATCCCAAACCATGAGTAGTTTGTAAGTATATGATCTAAAGAAAATACATCTGCAGCTTGACACTGTGGAGACTCCTACTGTGAAAATTGGTTTATGGAATCAAAAATATGGGAGCTGAATGGGGCAGTGATGGTGGGGTGGCCTCAAGAGGAGGGCAGGGCCATATGCCTGCAGTTGAGGGATGGCATTTGAGGGGTCTGAGCCAAGCCTTGGAGAATTAGAGTTTATCAGGTGGCCAAGGGTGGGGGAAGCAGCAGGTCCTCCCAAGCTGAGGACTCCGTGGATTCAGGAGCTTGAAGGCCAGGTGGTGTGCACTGTATTGAAGGATGGGACTATTTTAGGGACTGGTGTGAGGTGTGTGAGCTGGGGGCAAAGAGGACAGGGGCAGGCTGAGAGCCTTGGATGCCAGGGTGCAGAACGGCTTGAATCCTGTTGGGGACGGGGGTCCTTTGAGGGCTTTACAGCATGGAAGAGCCATAGCTAGTTTTGGTGGAGGCAGTGGTCAGTTGCTGTAGAGTCTGGGCTCCTGGCTGACATGGATAAAAGGATATTCAGTAGGGACTGTGGCCTGCAGCTGAAGTGTGTGCTCCATCCACGGTGTCCACTGCTGGGCACCATGCACTGTTGTCAGAACCTGCATTTTCCAAGGGAAGATGGGATTCCATATTTCAAACATGAAATCTTATCATTTTGAGGGTTGGTTTCAGAACTTTGAAAATACTGTTTGTGTCCAACTGAACATACCTGTGGCAGATTCCATCCCTGGCTGAGAGTTTTGGCCTTTGTCTCGGACTTTGAGCTCCTGGTGGGGAGGGTGGGGATGACCCAGGCAAGAATCCCTTCCTCAGACAGGGTTCACCACCCCCAAATAGCTCTGGCCTTCATGGCCTCCGCAGAGGCTCTGGCATGATGGGGCCTCTGCAGCCACCTGTTCATGCCCTTCCTGGCCTGGGGTTCAGGCCTCACACCTAGCTAGGGTTCACTGGGCCCTGTGCAGCCAGGTTAAAGTTCTGCTCTCTGGGGCCTCCTCACTGCTCCTTGGTCTGCTGTGATCTGGGAATTTGAACAATCTCATCTTTGCCCTGTAGGCTGGCCTGATCCGTATGGAAGAGGAGGAATTCTTTATTGAGCCCCTGGAGAAAGGTCTGGCGGCGAAGGAGGCTGAACAGGGCCGTGTACACGTGGTGTATCATCGACCGGCCACCTCCAGACCCCCTCCTCTGGCGGGGCCACAGGCCCTGGACACAGGTAAGGCTGCTCCAGGTGGGAGGTTGCATGGTAGACCTTGAATGCTCCCCTGGGGGGATCCAGGCATCATTTCTGTAGGTCTGGTCCCAGGCCTGGGCTGAGACCACCCTTGCTGACCACATAGCACAGTGGGGGTGCTAAAATGCTGAGCTGGGGACCTCTGCTTTGGGTGTATGTGGGCCATAAACCTGTAGGCCTGAGGCCTCCATGTGAGCGTGTGTGTGCTAAGTCGCTTCAGTTGTGTTCGACTCTTTGTGACCCTATGGAATGTGGCTCACCAGGCTCCTCTGTCCATGAGATTCTCTAGGCGAGAGTACTGGAGTGGGTTGCCGTGACTTCCTGCCAGGGGATCTTCCCGACTCTGGGACTGAACCCGCATCTCTTATGTCTTTTGCATTGGCAGGTGGGATCTTTACCACTAGCTTCACTTGGGAAGTCCTGAGCAGGCAGTAAAAGCTGCCTGAGGGTCTTACCTAGTGTCAGGGAGCGGACAAGACCCAGACCAAGCCCGAGTCCCGTACCCATGCCTGGGAGCCTGTGCCTCGGCTCACGGACCGAGGCCATGAGTGTTTCCTTGGCCCCGACTGGATCCTGCTCCCTCTGGGAGGCAGCCGGGGCCAGCGGGGGAGGGGAGTGCTCCACAGAGAGCCCAAAGGTACAGCCTCAGCGACCTGTGCACACACTTGTGTGGTTTTATCTTTTTCAACTTAGAGCCAACCACGCTCTTGGGCCTGGGAGTGAGGAGGGAGCTGCTGGGCAGGTGGTGCAGCCCCTCAGAGCCTTCTGGGAGGCCAGACCTGCGACCTTTGGCCCAGAGCTCCCGGTGTCCTCGGGGTCTCAGGTCCCTGGCTGCAGCGAGGCCAGGCTGGCTTCCGGCCGTGGTCCCGGCAGGCCTCGCCATGCCCAGGCTCTGTGCCTCGCCCTGGCAGGCTGCGCTCAGCCCTGGGTTTCCAGTTGTAGATCCCTGGCTGCACTGGGTCACGGCCACGCAGGGGGCAGCAGGCAGGGCACGGAGGCCGGGTCTTGAGTTAAACTCATCCGTGTGTTCACAGGAAACCCTGGGCCCGTCCAGCTGTGCTGTGATTAGCCAAGACACTCCCGTTGCCCCCAGGCAGCCCCGCCTCATTTAATTTAGGTCTCTCTGAGTTCCCAGCTGACAGATAAATTGGGTGCAGCCTGGCAGGGCACCATTCTAATTTCAAGGAATGGTGTCAGATACTTTTGCAAAGGAGTTGTCCATCAGGATGCCCAGTGCTCTGTACAGTCGATCAATACTCGCTGCCCCTTCTTCCCAGATGATGAATTGCAGGCCATCTGCCAACAGTGGAGGGGGTCTCCCAGGCGCTGCCTTCCTGGCCTTCCCAGCTTCAGCCCCTCCTACCTTTCTTACCCTTGGGCTTCTCTGCATGGGGAGGAATGGAGAGTAGCCCCGTTGGGTGAGGGAGGGCAAGAGTGGAAATGGGGCAGGGCTGTGCCTCAGATCAGGACCCTGGTGTTGCTCCCTGCTGGCTGGCTGCCCTTGGGCAGGGTTGGGTCTCTGGCCTCTGCTTTCTCATCTGTCCAGAGTGATTAGAAATGCCTGTGCTTCAGAGAGCTGAGGGCTGGCCACTTTGGTTTCGGTGCTTCTGGACTGGCTTTTACCGGAAGATTCAGGGGGTTTCCTGGGGGGGGCACTTAGGCCGGGTGAGGCGGAGCCTACACAGGGAGGCTGCCAGATGCCCGGGTCAGGCTGCTGATCCCTAAATCCATGTGCAGCCGTCTCGTGAACATGCTGCCCTCCTCCCTGGCTGGGCCTTCTTTCCCAGGCTACTGCTGGCCTTCTGACATCTTTTCTGGAAGCCTTTCCCTAACCTCATCCGCCTATCTCTGGTGAGCACTTAAACTCAGAACACAGGAAAGGGATTCCAAACTCAGCACAAGCCCAGAAACCATTGACCTTAGGAGATTCTAGGGAAGGCCAGTTGCTCGGGTCTGGCGCTGAGACTGCGCTGAAACGGCTGGGGGTACGGGGCTCCCCGGACTGAACTCTGGACCTCAGCCCAGGGCTGTGGGTGTGTAGGCTGAAGGCCGTGGGTTAAAGGTAGCAGGTCTCAGCCAGCGGCCGGAGTCTGGCACCAAGCGCCCTTTCCTTGGTGTCCCTGCCCAGGGTCCACGTGACCCCGTGTGGACCATGTCCCGAGAGAGCACATTCTCGCTGCATGTGCCTGGTTGTTCCCCTGTGCCCAGGGTTGAGGCCCACTCACTGGCTGGAGGTGGCATGGACACACTTTTTTGCTGTGGCTGGTCTGAGGGCCTGCAGTGACTCCAGCCAGTCCTGCTGTCCGTCAGCCCCCAGTCTTGTCAGGGCCCACAGTGGCAGCTGGTAGAGACGAGAAAGCAATGTCCTTGTCTGAGCATGTTTGCTCCGTGCTCTTTCCTGCAAGAGGACGTGACCTACTGGGTGCAGAACACCACTGTATGTGTGGTGTGTGTGTGTGTGTGTGTGTGTGTGTGTGTATAAGCTAGGATCTTTTCTTCTCATGAATTCTGCTGTGTGGCTCCATTCAAAGAAGGCAGGAGGTACTAACTGGAAGCTTCCTCCTGCCCCCATGAGGCAACTTCTGTAAGCATGTTTGAAATGCCCTGGCCATTCATCAAGGGTAATGGATATAATGGGTCCTCTGAGAAAGGGGAAGCGGAGACACCTGTCCTAAGCCTCCTGGTCTGGGAGGTTGGCATCTCCCAGTGTAGGAGCTGGCCTGGGGGTGCCTGTGGTGGGTGGTGTGGTTGTGGGTGAGGGTGCTGGTGGGGGTTGGTGTGGCTGGGGTGAGGGGGGTCTTATACACAGCTCTTCCAGGGCACTGAAACACGTTGGCATTGCCCTGGCTTCCCTGAGCAGCCAGTGGACTTCCTGGGGTGGTCTCAGGGGCTCTCAGAGCCTCGGAGCATCCTTGTCACCAAGTCCCCATCATCTGAGGTTAGCTACTGGGTTGCTGACTGCCCAGGGAAATGGATGGAAAATGAAGGTTTGGGGGTGTCTTCCAGGACTCAAGCCAGGGTTGGAAAGGGGCACCCCAGCCCAGCCTGGAAGCCCTGCTCAGAGCTCATCTGCCTGATCCTGGCACGTCATGCCCCGAATCTCAGGCTGCTTGTTACCATCACCTGGGTGGCCTAAGGTGAAGTCGCTCAGTCGTGTCTGACTCTTTGCGATCCCGTGGACTGTAGCCTACCAGGGTCCTCCGTCCATGGGATTCTCCGGGCAAGAATACTGGAGTGGGCTGCCATTTCCTTCTCCAGGGGATCTTCCTGACCCAGGGATCGAACCCGGCTCTCCCGCATCGCAGGCAGACGCTTTACCCTCTGAGCCACCAGGGAAGCCTTGATTCTCTCATTCCTTTCCCTTTTCCAGGAGGGCAGAATTCTGGAGTCAGTGTCGCTGAGCTGAAGTCGTTGTGCTGGCAGGACCGTGTTCCTTCCCGAGGCTCGAGCGGCAGTCTGTCCCTGCCTCTCCCAGCTTCTGGGGGCTGCAGGCATTCTGTGGCTTGTGGCTGCAGCGCTCCAGCCTCTGCTCTCGTGCTCACAGTGCCTCCTCTGCTTCTGAGTGACGTCAGTCTCCCTCTTTTAAGGGTGCGTGTGGTTGCATTTGGGATTCACCTTGGTAATCCAGGATGATCTCCACCTGTCGAGACCCATAATTTTGTCCTATCTATGGAGCCCTTTTTTGGTTATATAATACTCCAGGTTCTGGTGATTAGGACCTGGTATCTTTGGGGACCACCATTCAATCTATTTGTTGTTGTTGTTGTTGTTGTTCAGTTGCTAAGCTGTGTCTGACTCTTGCAACTCAGGTTTCCCTATCCTTCCTTGTCTCTTGGAGTTTGCTCAAATTCATGTCCATTGAGTCAGTGATGCCATGCAACCATCTCATCTTCTATTGCACCCTTCTCCTCTTGCCCTCCGTCTTTCCCAGTATCAGGGTCTCTTCCAATGATTCAGCTCTTCGCATCAAGTGTCAGAGCATTGGAGCTTCAGCTTCAGCATCAGTCCTATAGGAAGTGAGTGAGCCTCCCTTATAAGGCTGATTGTGCAGCGACTGGGGCTGCACATCTGTGGAGTAACCCTGCAGGCAGACCTCCCTCCTTCTCGGGGACGATGTTCAGGCACAGCCCAGGCAGGACACACAGCCCAGGCAGGACCCACGCCCCTCATCTGCGTCTGCTGGGCCCTAGGGCCATCTCAGCCAGACCGTGGGGCCCGGTGTGCTGTGGCTGGCCTGACCCTAAGACCAAGTGTACCGAGATATGGCCTTACCGGTCGCATCAAGAAGAGCTGAACTTGGGACCCTGGGAAAGTCCCCACTGAGTGGGAAAGGTCCTTGGGTCACACACTGAGCAAATGGTCTCACTCTGTCGGGCACATTTGCAACAAGTCCTGCTATCTCGAGACAAGGGCTGCAGACTCAGAGACCTGCAGGGCCCGACGGGCAATGCCAGTGAGGAGAGTGGCAGAAGGCAAGAAAACAAATGACACCCACCCTTGGCCCGGCTTTAATTTTCCTTCTTTTGATACAAACATGAGAGTCTCTGCTGAAACGGATACAGCAGTGACACGTGGCATTTGGCCCTGGCCTCACTGTGGGCACAGGACAGACGACAGACGTCGTCCATAGGGCAGCCTGTCCTCAGCTCCCCTGACCGAGACCTGGTGGGAGTGTGGGCCCAGGGCAGCCAATCCTTTTGCTGTTAAGAGAATCCAGACATCAGAACTTTGATGTGAACTCCCCTGATTTTAAATTGTTGCTTCAGATTTCTGAAAAGCACCATATGGGCCAAATAAAATGACCCCTATTGACCACCTGTGTTTTCAGAGACGTGGAGGTGGAAATGTCCTGTGTCCTCCTCCATGGGCTTCCTGCAGTCCCTGAGAATGGCCTTGGGACAAGGAGGGGCTGTGCGCTCCTGCTGAGCTGCTAGTGGGCTGCAGTCTCCCACCCTGCCTTACACCTGGCCCTGGGCTGAAGGCAGAGAGCTCAGTGCCTGTGACCTTGGCTGCCTCCTTCTTGGAAACAGCTTGTGCCAAGCCTCTGCCCGCTGCTGTCAGGCTGCACCATCCTCCCTGGCGGGCAGAGGAGGCAGGGTGCCTCGGGAGCGCTGTGCCCCGCTGCTGCCAAGGAAAGCCTGTGAGGAGAGCGAGGACAGCCCTGCGCGGCTTCTCCACGTGGCGGAGCGTGGCCTGCCCGCACAGTCTCCAGCAGCCCTTCCTCCCCTCCTGACTTGCTGCATGTCTCCGCCCCACTTCCCCGAGCCAGAGAGTTTTCCAGACGGTAAGGAACCAAGAGCGCAGCTCATGATGGGCACTCATTGCCAGGAGGCAGAGGGCTGGAGCTGATGCTGAGAGCTCCCAGGGGCCGCCCCAGCAGGGAAGGGGACTGACGGTCCTGTGTTATAACCAGCCTGCTCTGGTCCAGGCTGGAGGCAGGGAGAGCACATAGCCCTGTCAGGACAGGACACTAGTGGGGAGTGGGCAAGGCTCCACTTGGTGCCGGGTAGATTGTCAGGCTTACTTTGGTGATGCAATGGGTGTGAGTCATAAGGGAGAGGGCTCAGTCAGGAATGAGGCCTGGTGGAGGGGGGAGGGGGGAGTAATGGGGTAGTGGGGTAGGGGATGTGGAGGGGGCACTAACTTGCTGGAAGCCCGTTTGGGGAAGCTTTCTGCTCTGTAGCGGTTTATCTCCTATTGCCACTGTACCAAGTTACCACAAAGTCAGTGGCTTATGCTCTTCTGGAAGTCGGGAGTCCAGAGTGAATCTCAAGGAGCTGACGGTAAGGTGTGAGCAGGGCTAGTTTCCTCTGGGGCCTCGCGAGAGGAATCCATCCCTTGCCTCTCCCAGCTGCTGGGGGCTGCCCGCATCCCTTGGCTTGTGGCTGCATCACTCCAGCCTCTACTCTGTGGTCACGGTGCCTTCTCTCTTGTCTGTAGTAAGTTTCTCCCTCTTATAAAGACACTTGTGATTACATTGGGCTCACTGGGCTACTGCAGGAGAATTTTCTCATTTTAAGGTCTTTAGCTAAATCATGTCTGCTAAGTCTCTTTAGCCATATGAGGTTATCCTCACAGGTTCTGGGGGTTAGGATGGGACATCCTGGGGGCCATGATTCGGTCTACGTGATATCAGAATGTGGAAGGCTGAGGTCCTAGCAGAAATGGAAGAGAGGTCAAGAGAGGCGGGTTGTGCACCCTGAGCCCCAGACCTGGCCAGAGTCCAGGTCCTAGGGCCCCTCTCTGTGCCTCTGATGGGAGCCTGGGGCCTAGCCCGGTGCCTTCAGGCTGGTAACTCAAGGGCTCTGCTCCTGGACTTGGCCCATGCCCTGCCCAGCTGGCTGTTGCCAGCTCACTGCATTGCAGCTGAAAGTCTGGGCACCTTAGTACTTTATGCCCAGGGCCCTCTCGGTTCTTCCTCTTTATTCTACCCTGGGTTGTGCCTATGGCTTGGGGGCCAGAGGGAACCCCAAGAGAAGTCCTGATTGTGAAACCCGAAGCAGTTGGCCCGACTCCGGGAGGCGTGTTTCAGGGCTGAGTGTATCCTTGGCAGAGGCTGTGGTGCTCCCGCTGCTCTGCGGTCAGCCCCCTGGACGGCCACTGGAGATGCCTGTGTGCTGACGTGGCCGCACACCCGGGAGGTGGGCGGGGGCCGTGCTGGGTCAGCTGAGGCCTGCTGCAATCTGGGGTCAGACTGAGGAGACTGCTGCAGAGCTGGCGGCTGAACTGGGGTCTCACTGGGCTCTGTGGCTGGGAGGCTCTACCCTGCGGGCTGTGAGGGCAGAGGTGGTGCCTGCGGCCAGACCGAGGCCCACCTCCTCCTGCAGTGCAGCCTTGCCCGGCGTGCCCCTTCCTCCCAGACTCCACAGATGCAGTCTGTGAGGGCACTGGGCCTGGTGGGTGCAGACAGCCCACGCGCTCAGCTCCTCTGCTATGTCTCAGGTCTGCCCTCCCCGCTTCCTCTCTTACGGTAAGGTGTGAGCAGGGCTAGTTTCCTCTGGGGCCTCGCGAGAGGAATCCATCCCTTGCCTCTCCCAGCTGCTGGGGGCTGCCCGCATCCCTTGGCTTGTGGCTGCATCACTCCAGCCTCTACTCTGTGGTCACGGTGCCTTCTCTCTTGTCTGTAGTAAGTTTCTCCCTCTTATAAAGACACTTGTGATTACATTGGGCTCACTGGGCTACTGCAGGAGAATTTTCTCATTTTAAGGTCTTTAGCTAAATCATGTCTGCTAAGTCTCTTTAGCCATATGAGGTTATCCTCACAGGTTCTGGGGGTTAGGATGGGACATCCTGGGGGCCATGATTCGGTCTACGTGATATCAGAATGTGGAAGGCTGAGGTCCTAGCAGAAATGGAAGAGAGGTCAAGAGAGGCGGGTTGTGCACCCTGAGCCCCAGACCTGGCCAGAGTCCAGGTCCTAGGGCCCCTCTCTGTGCCTCTGATGGGAGCCTGGGGCCTAGCCCGGTGCCTTCAGGCTGGTAACTCAAGGGCTCTGCTCCTGGACTTGGCCCATGCCCTGCCCAGCTGGCTGTTGCCAGCTCACTGCATTGCAGCTGAAAGTCTGGGCACCTTAGTACTTTATGCCCAGGGCCCTCTCGGTTCTTCCTCTTTATTCTACCCTGGGTTGTGCCTATGCTTGGGGGCCAGAGGGAACCCCAAGAGAAGTCCTGATTGTGAAACCCGAAGCAGTTGGCCCGACTCCGGGAGGCGTGTTTCAGGGCTGAGTGTATCCTTGGCAGAGGCTGTGGTGCTCCCGCTGCTCTGCGGTCAGCCCCCTGGACGGCCACTGGAGATGCCTGTGTGCTGACGTGGCCGCACACCCGGGAGGTGGGCGGGGGCCGTGCTGGGTCAGCTGAGGCCTGCTGCAATCTGGGGTCAGACTGAGGAGACTGCTGCAGAGCTGGCGGCTGAACTGGGGTCTCACTGGGCTCTGTGGCTGGGAGGCTCTACCCTGCGGGCTGTGAGGGCAGAGGTGGTGCCTGCGGCCAGACCGAGGCCCACCTCCTCCTGCAGTGCAGCCTTGCCCGGCGTGCCCCTTCCTCCCAGACTCCACAGATGCAGTCTGTGAGGGCACTGGGCCTGGTGGGTGCAGACAGCCCACGCGCTCAGCTCCTCTGCTATGTCTCAGGTCTGCCCTCCCCGCTTCCTCTCTTCTCCCACATTCGTATGCAATCTGGTTCAGGGGCGGTGCTGGCTGGGTGAGCGTGGCCCAGGAAGGACCTGGATCTTGGGTGGAGCGCCGTGAACAGATGACGAATATGACCCAGGGATAGTGCTCTGGGCCTTGGCCTGCCTGTGGTGCAGGAAACAGTTCTTAGAGCAGCCACCTCCACACATCAGTAGCTGCTCCCGGCATGGAGGCTAGGGGCAGTTTGGTTAGGGGTTGAGTGTGCCTGCCTCGGCAGCTTTCCCAGTCCCATCATGTCTCAGTTTTCGCATCTCTAAAGTGGGTATAACGTCAGCAGGGCCTGCTAATCCTCATCTCACCCTTGGTATGGTGCCCACTCTGTGCTTGCTGTTACATATGCTTAAGATGATGGGCCGTCTCGGGCCCTGAGGTCCTCTTTGCCCTTGCCGCCCCCATCTTTGAGGAACTCTTTTCCACAGACCCAATTCACTGATCCTCTTTTCTTTTTATCCCCTGGGATTGTAGTGATGTCCCCTACAGAGCTTTCTGTTGGCACAGGGTGACTATGCCTGGCTTCCAGGTAACACAACGTCTCAGAAGCAAAGTCGTGCTCTGCTCTGGGTACATCTGGAATTAAATTAGCAAAAGTGGTGTGTCTGGCTGTCACATCAGCCGTGGGCTCTGCAGACCTGCTCTTTGCTGGCCTCTAGTGAAGCAGACCGGGATGTTTCTGGGAGAGGTTTGATGTTTCCAGTGGCCACTTTACATGTCTGTGACACTTTGTGCTTCAGACATGTCAGCTGGCCTGCTGGGGATGGGAGTGGCTGGGCCCCGAATGTCCTGACACGGCCCCTCCACACCCCGTGGGGCAGCTGTGTAAGATCTGGGCTTTCTGCATGCTGTATATGTGATGGAGGACAGAGGGACAGGTGTCCCACGATGTACCCCTGGATAGAGGCCTCTCTTGGCGAAGCAGAGGTGTCCAAGGACAGGAGAGAGGTGCTGGTCCCAGCATCAGGGGATATCGGGCTGCAAAGACAGCTCAGGGGGGAGAGGACCCCTTCCCCAGAAGCAGTGAGGCCAGGCATAGCCCAGAAGCTCATTGGGCCCAAGGTCCAAACTCTGCAAGTCTGTACCAGCTGGAGGGCTCTGACCAAGGCCTGTTTCCTCTCAGAATTCTCTGCAGGTTGACAAACACTTCAGCCAGCTCTAAGCCTGAAGTGTTTTCTATAAAAAAATTTCCAACTTTCCTTGACCCATTTCTCTTTCAAATTAATACCAAGCAGTGCTGTGCACTTGGCGCTGAAGGAACTCAGAGCTGGGAAAAGGTCATGCAATTAGACGGAAGTCTTGGTGTCTGGCTGTCTCTCCCTCTCCCTGTATGCGTCCCCCCCTCCGTCTGGCCCTCTCTGCTGTGCACACACACTCCCGCACACACATGTTTGGAACTTGGGCTGGATTCTCGAGTTGGGATGTTTCTCCCAGAGCTCTCGGCTCCACGGGCCGGGGCTCAGTCCTGGGTGTGGGCTTCCCCTTGACCTGGAGCAAGGGAGGCCTCCGAGAGTATGAGTGGAGCGCATGGGTGAACCTGGAGGCAGGGTCCAGCTGGGGTTCCTTTCCAGGGATGTGCAGGCAGGACAAAGTTGCACACTTGGGATGAAATCAAGGCTCAGGTGAGAGCTTGCAGGATGGCACAGGATTTGGGGGAGTCCAAGGCCAGGTCCTGATGGAGGAGGTGGCCTGGGAGCTGGGCCTGCCTAGGCCTGGTCTGCGCTGGAAGGGGCCAGGCTTCTAGTGATGCTCCCAGTCACTGGGGGAAGACCACACACAGTGGGACTGCTGGATGGAACGCCAAGGCTCAGAACAGGCACCCTGTGCACTGCTGCAGAGAGGGGAAAAGCTATGAGCCAAGCAAAACCCAGGAAAGGGTGAACTGAGCTGGGGGAGCGCCTCTGGGTCAGAGACAAGATGCACTCAGCTGGTGGGAGGGCCCAGCCTAGGAGACTGCTCTTGTCCCTGAAACCAGTGTGGCTGAGGGGCAGCAAAAGGGCCACATGCCTGGAGGGAGGGAGTAATGGAGAGAGATCAAGGGCAGGGCCCGGGGAGGTGAGGAGGGCTGATGGGGTCGAGTCGTGGGGGAGGTGAGGTCTTATTCTCCTGGCAGTGGGAAGCCTTTGAGGACTGTCAGGGGGGGAGAGTGGCTGCAGGGAGGGCTGTACCCAGGGAGCCCCAGGGGATCCTGATGGCCAGCGTGAGATGGCCGGGTGGACAAGCACAGGAGGGCTCACAGGACGTGGGTGTGAGCGAGGGATCGAGGGCAGCTCCTGGGAGGATGGTGGATGGGAGTGGTGCAGCCTGGGGTGGGGAGTCAGGGCCAGTGCAGAAGGCAGAATTGGGGCCCAGTCCTCGGACCTCAGGGCTGGGCCCTCCCACTGTTCCTCCCTCCCCTGGCTCAGAGGAAGGGACTTCCCAGAGGGGACAGTGCTGCCAGAGGCCAAGCCCACTTGGCTTCCAGACCCTGGCGGTGATGGGCAGGGACCCCAGACTTGACCCACAGATGGACAGGTTCTGGAGTGCGCTCGCGGGTCCTCTTGCCCTGGGAGTCAGAGGCCCTGTTCTGCAGGATAGGGTAGCTGGGCGTAGTCTAAACTTCAGGGACCCTCAGACGTGTGTGTGGCCTGGCCTTTGTGGTGAATCAGGTCCTGCTTCCACACCTGCTACTTCGGAGGGGGCCCCACGCTGGGGTGGATGGAAGCTGGTGACGGTGTGTGTGATGGGCTGTGCGCACCTGCCTCTCAGGCCGTCCAGGCGGAGGTCTGCTGTCCACGCAGCTGGGCTGGAGGCAGTGCTGGCCAGCTGCTCACACAGCCAGGACGGTGGTAATGACCCTGCCCTTTGTGTAACCCTGCCCTTTGTGCAACCTCTCTTGGAATTTGACTTGGGAACCTCCTGGCCTCAGTTCTTCTCCTGTGAGTAGGTATATGTTGCTCACCCTGAAAGGTATGATGGCCTGGATCCCCTCGAGCCCTGGCTCTAAGCAGGGAGAACTTGCTACGTGACCAAAATAATTATGGGATCCAAGGGCAACAGACACACGGTCCGGGGCACCGCCAGGCTGCTTTCCCACCTCGGCTCCCACAGTCGCCATGTCCTCCCCAGCACAAGGGCTTTGCTGGCAGATCCTTTGCTGATCCTTGGTGGCTCCGCTGGTGACGAATCCGCCTGCAATGTGGGAGACCTGAGTTTGATCGCTGGGCGGGGAATATCCGCTGGAGAAGGAATAGGCTACCCATTCCGGTATTCTTGGGCTTCCCTTGTGGCTGGTAAAGAATCTGTCTGCAATGCAGGAGACCTGGCTTCGATCCCTGGGTCAGGAAGATCCCCTGGAGAAGGGAATGGAACCCGCTCCAGTATTCTTTCTTGGAGAATTCCATGCACAGAGGAGCCTGGTGGGCTGTAGTCTGTGAGATCACAGAGCTGGATGTGACTGAGCGACTGACACTCTCACTTGCTTCACAGCGAAGCAGTGCTGCCTTCTGCCTTAATTTGCGCTGCTCTGATGATCGGCAAGGATGAACGAAATCCTCGAGTTTGATTGCTTTGAGGTCTCCCCTACCTGTTGAAGTCCTTTGCCCGTTCGTCTCCCGGGGTCTTTTATATTGGGATAAGCCCTTTATCTACTTTAGATATCGACTTTCTGTCTTGCTTGATGCAGGCCTTTCCCCCAGGCCATAGTTCCCTTTACCTTTTCGTTATGTTAGTTTTTGGTGCACAAAAGCCCATTTTTCTGCCTGTGGGTGATTCTTTTCCTCCCCTCGAGCCGGTTGGTGGTCTGGGGACGTGTGCCTTCACTGGGGGCCTGTATGAGGATAGGTGCTCCGCATCTGTGTGTTGTTTAATCTGCACGGTGGCCCTGGGGGCAGGCAGAGAACAGGCCGGGGGCACTGCCGGCTGAGAGTCCGGGGCAGAGGAGAGCAGCGTGCCGGTGCTCCCCTGTGCAAGGTCCCGGGAGCCCTGCAGCGCGTCAGCTCATGGATTCCTGTACGACTCTGTGAGCGTGGTTGCTGTTGTCATTATGCCCACTTTGTAGATGAGGAAACTGAGGCCCTGACTGTCACAGCTCATGAGTGGTAAAGCCACAGCTGAAGCCAGGCTGTTCACTCCTGCCTGGGCAGGGAGGAGCTTCCTGGGCACCCCCTGAAGGCGGGCCATCTCTGGGACACCTGGGGCTTTCCTAGCGCTGAGGCTCGGCTTGCGGGATGCAGAAACTGAGGCCTGGAGAGGGTGAGTGAGGAGATGTCTCAGGTCATTTAGTATAGCAGCTGTGGGGACTTGCTGTGAAGCCCCCAGCACTGGGGGGAGCGCCTGGCACGTAGCTGGCGCTTCAGTATCCGTGAGCTTGGTGCCCGGAGGCCTGGCCACATGTCCCTCATTCCTGAGGACGCTGCTGTCCTTGGCAGACGTTTGAGGGGTTGTCGCTGAAGGAAGCCCACTTTAGTTGTTGGCACAGCTCTGATGCCCCTGGCTGTGGTTTCTGTGCAGGTGGGACCTTGCTGGGGCCTTGGGCTCCTGGGATGTCGGGGGGTGTGCCCTCACTGTGGCAGTGGGGAGATGGGGCCGGCCGCAGTGCCCGGGGACCAGGGGAGGTGGCAGTGGGGAGATGGGGCCGGCCGTGGTGCCTGGGGACCAGGGGAGGCCGCCTCACTGGGCCTGGCACACCCTGGTGACTATTCAGAGACTGTGCTGCTGTCTTTCAGCATGTGCCCTATAGACACCATATCCCAGGCACTCATTTGTTCAATTCATTCAGCTGATAATTTACTTATGGTCTGCATAGGGCTGGGCACTGGCTGGGCTCTGGAACCCTGGTAAGCAGGCAGACACAGCACCCCCAAGTCCAGGGTCATACATGTCATACAGGTGTGCCATACACGGTGAGCAGGCGGGATGCCTGCCCAGGAGCGGTGGGAGACGCCACACAGTGAGCACACAGGAACTGGAGGCTGGCATGAGATCTGGATGTGGATTGCAGTTCACTTAGAAAGGAGGGGCTGGGGAACAGGGCCGAGTGTCCTTAGGGGAGTGGTCTTGGCCTGTCTGGGGGTCCAGCAGGAAGGGCCAGTGAACACTGAGGGTCTGAGGGGCACATTGTGGCGGGCTGTCTTGGTGTGGGGGTTGGAGGGAGGGTGGTTAGTATGGCCTAGTTACTGTGGGGGTGGGTGAGAGGGGAAGAGGCAGGGAGCCAGGAGAGGCTGCTGCCGTGAGGCTGGAGAGACTGGCCTGGGCAGGCTGGCCTGGCAGTGAAGAGGAGCTGTTGCTGTTCACTGGCTCAGTCGTGTCCAACTCTTTGTAACATGATGGACTGCACCATGCTAGGCCTCCCTGCCCTTCACTATCCCCTGGAGTTTGTTCAAACTCACGTCCATTGAGTCAGTGATACCATCCAACCATCTTGTCCTCTGTCATCCCCTTCTTCTCCCGCCTTCAGTCTTCCCCAGCATCAGGATCTTTTCCAATGAGTCAGCTCTTCACATCAGGTGGCCAAAGTATTGGAGTTTCAGCTTCATCATCAGTCGTTCCAATGAATATTCAGAGTTGATTTCCTTTAGGACTGACTAGTTTGATCTCCTTGCAGTCCAAGGGACTCTCAAGCATTTTCTCTAGCACGATACAAAAGCCTCAGTTCTTTGCCACTCCACCTTCTGGGTGGTCCAACTCTCACATCCATACATGACTACTGGAAAAAGCATAGCTTTGACTATATGGACCTTTGTCGGTAAAGTGGAAGAGGAACGGCCAGATGCAATATGGAGCGACAGAGCAGCGAGGATCTTGAGGGTCCTGTTAGGTGGTCCCCATGGTGATCAGAGGAGGGTGCTGCCCACTGGGCAGAACCACATTCCCATCCAGGCTGGCAGCACCCTCCCAGGGTCAGGGAGGAGCAGAGCCACCGCTCCCAGCTGGGCCCTCTCATCTCTGCCTCTTCCCTACTCTGCCTGCAGACCCAAGTTGACACCAGAATCATCTTTGCTGAGGTGCTGGCCTGAGAAGGTCTTTGTATGTTTGGACCTTTTTATTTTTTAAGGCTTCTATCCAGATTTCTCCGAACTCACCTTTGGGACAAGTGAAAAATGCAGTCCGTGGATTCCTGGCTGAGGAGAAATGCTAACTCGGTGTGGGGGGTTCTTTGCCCACCTGCCTCTATGGGGTGTGTTCCAGGGGCCAGATAACCCTCTTTGTTCTCAGTGCTTTGACAGTTCATGGGCCAGTAGCAGGGCTGGCCAGGTATATGGGGACAAGTAGGCTTTGGCAGGTGATGGAGTTGGAAGAACAAGGAGCTGGAGCACTAGGCCAGTCTGCTGATGTCCCACAGGATGAGGGACCAAGGGCTGCTGTGGGATCCCCAGAGCCTCCAGGCACAGACCTCTAGTGGCCTGTGGGGAGTGGTCTCTAGGGGTCTCAAGTTGGCTGAAGTTCAGTACAGATCGGGTCATGAGCAGAGGGCTCTGGTTACGGACAAGGGCATGCTCATTCCCACCCATCAACCTACGGAGCCTCAGCTGCGGGCAGCCACAGGCTGGCGTGCGAGCACCATGGGCCCAGTGACCAGGCTCAGGAGGGGCGGGCTGGGTGGGCAGTGACACGGACCCCAGACGGGCCAGGGCCCCAAGGATGGGGGTTCACCGCCCTGCCACCTTGCACAGAGCCTGGGGTCAGGTGTCTGGAGAGCGTGTGTTTCTGCCTGGGTCCCCCAGGCCAGCATTGCTAGGGTGCGGGCCAGTGTAGACTCAGTTGCGGAGGGCCTCTGGTTTCTCAGGAGTAGCCGGAAATTGCGATTTTATGTAAAACATTTTCATTTCAAAATGTTGGCAAGCTGATTCAAAATTCTCAAACACTGCGTGGGAAGCACACCGGCCCCTGGCAGCAGCAGTGGAGGCTCGAGGGTCCTAGGATGGCTTCAGCGCGGGGACCCCAGCCCCCGGGAATCTGGCAGCAGCCGGGCCAAGCTCTCCACGCGGCTGGTGATGCTGCGGAGCTGAGATACACTGAAGAGGAATTTTACTTCCCCTTCAAGAATATCGCGAGAGACCTTTCCAGCAGGTCCGTTTCTGTGCGATCTGCTGTCATCGTGGTTGTGTTTTTCTTGGAGGCCAGTGGCGAAGCCCATCTGCAGAGCATTAGTGGGGCGGGTGTGAGGCTGGGAAGGCTCCATCAGGCCTCCAGACGGAGCCTGGGGTGGGGGCTGGGGAGGGAAGGGCGTTTGGTTGGGATCCGTCGCAGACCCCTGGAGACGGGCCCCTGCCGCAGCGCTGGGGCCACCGCCCGCACTGGCCAGGCCTGAGGGCTGAGGGGTGGACCTCCGCTCTGTGCAGCTGCGTGCTGAGTCCCAGCGGCCTGTGCTCTGCTTTGCCGGCTTGCTCATCCTTCCCACGGTCCCTGCAGCAAAGATCAGCTGAAGGTGCAGTAGGATTCTGGTCAAGTGACTGAGCTCCTCGGTTCTGGGCTGCGTCCCAGAAGCTACTTACATTCTTGGCAAACTCACCAGTAGGACGAACAGGGCCTGTCCTTGTCCTGGGACCTTGGACTGAAGAGGACGCCAGGTCTTCACACGCTGAGGAGAGGACCCACCTGGAGCAATCTCAGAAAACTCAGTTTGGGCCCTTGGACAGAACTGGCAGCGGCCAGGGCCCCAGTGCCCCCTTCTCTGTGTCCTGCAGTTCCTGGAACATGTGGGTGCTCCCCAAGGGCTTGTGGCCCAGAGAGGGTGAGGGAGCCGAGGGGCTCAGCCTCAGTTTCCCCATTTACAAATTCAGGGCTGTTGGACCAAAGCCAGGCCCATCTTGTAGCTTACAGGCTGTACCCCTCTCCTCTCACGTTTTATTGGATTTACACAATGTCTTCAAACACTGAAAGTGAACACTTAAAAGTCAAGAGGTTTCACACTAAAATCTTAACTTTCAGTTTCTCAGAAAGATCAGAAGGCCCAGTACCTGGGGCCTGTTCCCAAGAGTGTTTGCAGGCATGTGGCAGACCTCTTCTACCCTGCGGTTTCCTGTCTGGCCCCCTGACTCGCTTTGGCCCTGCCTGCTCTGGTTGGTGATGGAGAAAGACTCTGGGAGGAAGACAGCCTCTGGTGGGTAGTTACACACTCACAAGCTGTCTCTCTCTCTCACACATGCATATATACACAGATGTGTCCGTTTGAGCACACATGTGGTGCACACATGTACACGTGCATACGCAAGCACAACACAGACTCGTTTCCATCTTCCTGGAATGAACCGTAGGATCCGGAGGGTTTCCCAAGTCCTTTTCCCTTGGGCAGCCAAGGCCCGCATGAGGGGCACCCATGCTCCTTCCTGAAGGGGACCCAGGGCTGCAGTGCTCTGAGGCCAGAACAAGACCCTCGAGGCCTTCTGCAGAAGGACAGCCTCAGAGCACAGTCACCCTGGGTGGGCACAGGCCACACAGTGGGAGACACTGGTGAGGGGGAGTGATGGACAGCTCATGGGGTGGCTTGCCAAACCTCACATGTGGGGATGGATGTAAGCCACTCCCGGGCCTGCCAGACTGGCCTGGCAGCTTCTGTGCAAAGGACCTCGGTGGGGCAGGTAGCCTGGTAGGTGAAGGGTGAGTGTGCCCACGTGTTGCTGGCCCTGGCAGCCTGGCCCCGCGCTGGCTTCTGCAGAGTCACCTGCTCCCTTTGGATGTTGGTAGCAGGAGACAGGGAGACTAGCCTTGTCTTATTCGTGTCTCTGTCGTGAGTGGCTCCAGCGGCAGCTGAGGGCCAGTTCCAGGGGAACACAGCAGTTTTCCAGCATGCTGAGGGGAGGCAGAATGAGTCCAGGACCCACTGTCTTGGGAGCTGGCCCTGCCTCAGGGGTTCGCTGACCTGCTCCACATTAGGACCTGGTGGGCTCTCAGGAGAGGAAACGGTAGTAGGGGGACTCCAAGGCTGAATGGTGGGAAGGGTCTGACTCGCTGATGGGTGGGTGGATGGAGTTCGGAAGGTGGTAGGGAAGGTGGATCTAAATCCAGCCCACTCAGACCCAGAGGCCACATCAGCTGCCCTGGCCCTGTCCCCTGTCCCCGCCCCCCCAGCTTCAGACCCACACCCCAGACACACTCCTGGAGGTTTCACTGGGTAGCTATGATGCCTCAGTCTTGAGTCAGACACCCCCAGACCCAAAACCAAGCCCCAGCTCGGAGCCACTGAGCAGTCTCGGCTCCCTCCTTGGGTTCTGGCGTTGACTTGCCTCATTGCTTTGAGTTACTGTGGATTCCAAATGCAGGAACGGAGAGCCCTGCAGGCCTGGCCTAAACTGAGTGCACACCCGTGGAATTCAAGTTCAAATCTCCCCTCCCTGATGGGCGGGCACCTTCTTCTGCCCTGCTTCAGTGGCTGCCTTGGCATTGCTGATATCCGAAGAAAGTGTCTTGGGTTATGATCTTCAGCCTCTCCCTCACCATCTGGAGCTGATCTGTGAACAAACCTAACCAGTTCTACCCCCAAAATGCCTAGAAATCACACTGCCATCATTCCTGTCCCTGACTTTGTTGCCTGACTCAGTTGTCACGGGTACAGAGAATTCACTTTCTAGTGTCAGAGTACATTCGCTCATTTGTTCACTCACTTGCTCACTCACCCATTCATTCACTCATTCATTCACTAATTTAGTCACTCAGTAGTTTATTCACTCAGTCACCCATCCATTTATCCCTCCGTCCATCCATTCAGCAAGTGTTTTCCAGCACTCCTGTGCCAGCCCTGTGCCAGCCCTGTGCTGGGCATTGCACATGCACAGTCTGGCCTTTGCTGCTGAGGTGTCCTGGTTGAAGGGAGAGGCAGATAAGGGGATGAATCATGCCAAGGGCTGCTAACACACTGCAGAGGCCCAGGGCACGAGCAGCTGATGTTGCCCTGGTGTTCACTCCTGGAGCTCACTCAGACTCACGTCCATTGAGTCCGTGATGCCATCCAGCCATCTCATCCTAGGTCGTCCCCTTCTCCTCCTGCCCCCAATCCCTCCCAGCATCAGAGTCTTTTCCAGTGAGTCAACTCTTCACATGAGGTGGCCAAAGTACTGGAGTTTCAGCTTTAGCATCATTCCTTCCAAAGAAATCCCAGGGCTGATCTTCAAAATGGACTGGTTGGATCTCCTTGCAGTCCAAGGGACTCTCAAGTCTTCTCCAACACCACAGTTCAAAAGCATCAATTCTTTGGCGCTCAGCCTTCTTCACAGTCCAACTCTTACATCCATATATGATCACTTTAAGCCAACTTTTTCACTCTCCACTTTCGGTTTCATCAAGAGGCTTTTTAGTTCCTCTTCACTTTCTGCCATAAGGGTGGTATCATCTGCATTTGACTGTGTGGATCACAATAAATTGTGGAAAATTCTGAAAGAGATGGGAATACTAGAACACCTGACCTGCCTCTTGAGAAACCTATATCCAGGTCAGGAAGCAACATTTAGAACTGGACATGGAACAACAGACTGGTTCCAAATAGGAAAAGGAGTATGTCAAGGCTGTATATTGTCACCCTGCTTATTTAACTTATATGCAGAGTACCTCATGAGAAACGCTGGGCTGGAAGAAGCACAAGTTGGAATCAAGATTCCCGGGAGAAAGGGCTGTTGGGAGGATTAGTCCCCATCAAACTTGTGAAGAATGCAATATGGGTCCAGTGTGGACCCAGCACTGAGTAATGAAGCGTTGCCTTGAACAGAAGGGAAAGCCCCACCCCATCTGTGACCACCAGACAGTCAGGCTCTCTCTCACAGGTTGCTGCCCACACTACATTTTTTCAGCAGATGGTTTTTGGGCTACTGTCCCATGCCCATTTCAGGTGGGCCTTGGGTGGGGAAGTCTTGTTCCAAACCGATTCACTCTCCTGCTTCATCCGGTCAGGGAAGGGAGCAGGCACAGGGTGAGGCCATGGGTCACTGAGGCCCTGGGGCAGGTTGAGGGCGTCATCAACTCTGCCGCTGCGCCAGGACAGGCATCCAGGGGAAGGCGGCACTGGGTAGTCCTGAAACATGGTAGAACCTCTCACCGGAGCCTTCCCTGTACACCCCAGACCTTTCCACTGAGTGGAAGATGAGAACGGCCAGCCATAGGTCTTGCTGGACACTGTGGTATGTTTGTCACAGTGTTAGACAATAAACTGGACAAACTGAGCTCATATTTAAGAGGATTTATATACGCATGGGCTTCCAGCTTTCTGTGAAAGATCGGGACTCCCGGCCACACTGGGCCTATGCTGCTCTCCCTGCGGCTCCAGTGGATGGGTGCTAATGGGCCCTGGGGGCAGACCGTGTGCTCTTTCCCCAGCCCCTAGTTTCCCCAAGCCAGGAGTCTGGGGCTTGGGATCCTTCATCTTGTGCCCTATTGTCTATTTTTTTTTAAACCAAAGTATATTTCTCTGGCTCCGAGAGGGCTTGATCTGCGACCTTCTAGCTGTTGCCACTCATTTAGTCTCCCCTGGACTCCTATTAGCATTTGAATTTCTGCTGGTCTTGATGTTTTTGTGGGCTTCCCTGGTGGCTTAGACAGTAAAGAGTCTGCCTGCAATGCAGGAGACCCAGGTTCAATCCCTGGGTCAGGAAGATCCTCTGGAGAAGGAAATGGCAACCCACTCCAGAATGCTTACCTGGAGAATCCCATGGACAGAGGAGCGTGGCGTGCCACAGACCATGGAGTTGCAGAGCTGGACACAACTGAACAACTAACACTTTAAACAACTAATTTTTTGTGACATAAAATTCACCACTTTATTTTAAAATGTATATGCGTGTATGTGCATGCTAATTTGCTTCAGTCACGGCCGACTCTGTGCAACCCTGTGGACTGTAGCCTGCCAGGCTCCTCTGTCCATGGGACTCTCCAGGCAAGAGCAGTGGAGTGGGTTTCCATGCCCTCCTCCAGGGGATCTTCCTGACCCAGGGATCGAACCTGCATCTCTTACATCTCCAGCATTGGCAGGTGGGTTCCTTACCACTAGTACCACCTGGGAAACCAAAAAATGTGTATAATCCAGTGCTTTTTAGAATATTCTCATTGTTGCACAACCATCATTATCATTTAGTTCCAGAACCTTTTCATCCCCCGTATGGAAATCCTGTACCCACTAGCCGTCACTGGCCGTCACTCCCCATGCACCCTCCCCCAGCCCCTAGCAAGTATTAATTGACTTCCTGTCTCTACGGATCTACCTATTCTGGACACTTCATTTAAATGGACACACACAGTTTGTGGCCTTCTGGGTCTGGCTTTGCTGCCGGCCTTTTAGAATAATCTGGTCTGCAAGCCCATGGTCTGTTCTGCGCTATGCCAACCCGATCTTGCCCCTCGCAGGTCTCTGAGGCCCTTCCCTGTGCCCTGGCTGTCCCGGGTAGTCGGCCGTGCTGTGTCTTCTGGGGCCTGTGCCTGCAACACTGACCACGCTCCAGTCTCCCGGCAGGGCCCGTGACCGGCCTCCCGGCTCTCCCTTCTGACTTGCCTATGACTATAACCTCTTCTCCGTTGATTCTAGGTACTCTCCAGAAACAGGCATGAAAGAACTTTATTTCTTTAGAAAACCTTTCGTATGAGGCTCTGTCACATACGTTTTCTAGGCTAATTCCCAGGGCGGGTGTGGAGTTCTGGAGCCCCTCTTTATGGGAGTGTAAGGCGCCCCGTGACACGAATGTAAAACACTGCTGCTGCCGCCACGGAACAGCACTCAGTGCAGAAGGAAGGCGCTGCTGGGTGTGGGTTCAGAGCCTGCCTGCATCTCTCACGCCTGAAACAGGCAGCAGTGTGCTTTTGTGAAGCCCAGGGCCGTGCCGCTGCGGTAGGGAGCAGCAGGGACTGCGCTGCGGGAAAACACTCCAGCACTTTCCCACTGAAGGAGTGGCTTTCCTTACCACTCCTGTGTTGACTGAAGTGGCACAGAGGTTCCTCCCAAGATGACATGCTCGTGCTGGCGTGGGTCAGCGCTGGACAAGCTGTAAGCTGGGAAACGTGGAATCTGAGAAATAACACCTCCAACCCCCACAGTAACCCGGTTCCCAAAGAGGAAACACCAAAAGCAAGAGCTTCGGCCGTGGAGACCGACCTGGCGCCGATGCTCGGATCTGGAGCTGGGGTGGTCGTGGGTGTCTGTGTGTTGTGCACGTGTCTGTGGACTGCCTGCCAGGGCCCGGCCAGCCGGCATATCCAGGACAGGGTGTGTTGGAGGACAAGCAGTCACGTTTTTAAAGAAGAATTAGAAAAGAGAACAGGGAAGCCCAAACAATGAAGCAGAATAATAGAGGAAGTTGGGAGAAACAAGTCCAGGTTGATCAGTTATCGGAGTAAGTGTAAATGGATTAAAGTCACCTGTTCACACATGTTGCTACATTAAAGAAACTAAAGCAGACCAAACCCCAAACCCAAGCTGCACTGTCATCAGCGCAGGAAAAGGTTGAAAGGAGAAGAGTGGGTGCAAATACCAGGCAACCAAAGGCAGCTGTCTCATTAATGTCAGACTCCGTGGGCTTGAGGCATCTTCCAGGAAAGATGGGTCATTGTCTAATGAGGAAGTGTTCATTTCCCCAAGATGACAGAACAGTTTTAAAGGCTCACTCATTCAATAAAACAGGCTCAATATATTTGTCATAAACTTGGTTAGAAATAGAGGAATTGACAAATCCATCATCATTTCAGGAGATTTCAGCCATTTTTTCCCCAGTTAGTGTTGGATTAAGTAGACAGAAAATCACCAAAGACAAGAAGGTTCTGAATAACACAAATAATGAGCTTGATTTAATGGAAGTAGATTGATTTTGCCTCTGATGAGTAGAGGTCCCTCATTTGTCTCTAGCACTTTATAACTCTCATGAAAAAAAAATGATCACTTAAGTGCAAGTCTCAGGAAAATTAAAAGAATATTTATGATGCAGATACTGTTTCCTCACCATCATGCCTTTAAGCTAGAAATTAATAACTGCCCAAATGAGAATCCCCATTATTTGGAAATAAAAAAACATTTAAGTACTTCATTGATCAAAGAAGGACTAAAAATGAAACTTCAAGGAAGCTTAAAGCTGCATGATAATAAAAGGGCTGAATGTCAAAACTTGGATGGTAATTTATATGAGGGGAAAAAAGGACCATAAGTTAAAGAAATGCATTTCCAATGTAAGAAGTTAGAAAAAAGCAAAAATCACTCAAGGGAAGTGGAAGTGGATAGATAAATACAAGATAAGATCAGAAACCAATGAACCAGAAAACCTCTGTTCTGATGATCGTCGCTGTTACAAGGATGCAAGGTCAGTGTTGTCAGATCTTTTGGTTTTCTAAGAGATGTCAGAAATGTGTAATTCTGCAAGAAACTTCTGCATTAAAAAATATGATATGGGCCATTCAAAACATATGTGTAGCCTAAATAGGGCCTCTGTACCTCTTTTATGAGCCCTGCCTTCTCTTAAACAGCACTCAGAGGGGCTGTTCACCTCAGTTAACTGGGGATGACAAGGTGACCTGGGGAGACTGGCCAGGAACTGGGCAGGAGCTGAGTCTCAGCTGCAGGCCCCGTGCCCGGGGCCCTAGGAGCCTCTTCTACATACAGCACCTCCTCTGGGGCTGTCTTCTCCTCTGTGAGTTCTTGTGTTGACATATATTTTTATTACTCTTGGGAACAAACCTAGAAGAATTGCTGGGTCGTAGGTAACTCTGTGTTTCTCCTTTTGAGAAATGTACCAGACGGTTTTCCGATATGACTTGAGCACGATGTCCCCTTTCCTGGGTCTGTGTGGGGGGAGGTGGCAGGGCCAGTTACCGTCCCCGGAACATCTCTAGGCCCGTGTCTGTGCGCGCAGCTCGCTGTGAGTTCCCAGACTTCGTCTCACAGCTCCTGTGTAGGTGCCTGAGAAGGCCCGCTGCTTTTCCTCATTAGCAGGAACCAGCCTCGCCTCGCGAGTGGGGCCCCGCAGATTTCTGCCTCTCGTCTGAAGACGTGATGTTCCCAGGCATCGGCCTGTTGGCTTTATCCAGAAATTGAGGAGGCAGCAGCAGCGAGGGTTTGAGCTCTGCTTCTTTGGCTGGAGAATAAGTTCCACATTGGGCCTGTGTTGAAGTGAATCCTTCATTGGCAGAAATACAATTCCTGAGGCTTTTCTGGGGTAGCAAGCTCGAGCTTTCTCCGGCTGCCGAGCCTTTGCACAGCTTTACTGCTGGTGCCCTGAGGATGCTCCTTTCCCATCAGTTCATGACGTTCTTTCACAAGGGCCTGGAGAGATGGGTTCGGAGGTGGCACGATTAGCAACTGGAGCTGCTAGGCCTTGAACCCAAGCCTATCTAAAGCAGATAGCAGGCTCTTTCTGCTTACACTAGCTTTACGTAGCACCCTGGATGTCTCTGGGTCTTTCTGGTTTAGTCACCCAGGGCCCCTCTGGCAGAGGCCACCTGTGAGGGCAGAATGGAAAGTGCCCATGGGCTGACCGCAGCTTGGAACCTGAGCAGAAGCTGTTTGTGCAAGGGAGTTAGTATGGTGAGGGTGAGTGTGCTTGTCTCTCACCAGGGAGACTCAGTTCTTTTCATCTTGAGAGCTCAACTAACTCAGTGGCTTCCTGCGACTCTGCACCGTGCAACACCTGAAAACCACAAGGCAGGACCGAGAGGCCTCGTTAGCCTGGAGAATCCCAGGGACGGGGAGCCTGGTGGGCTGCCGTCTATGAGGTCGCACAGAGTTGGACACGACTGAAGTGACTTAGCAGCAGCAGCAACAAAACACGGGTGGTCATGTGGTCACCACCAAGTTTCACCTGGAGTCTGGGCTTGATTGGGAACGACTCGAGAAATTAGGTCAAGGGTCAGGTCATTCTTTCAGCTTTTCTTTATAATAGATTTTGTGGTGTGCTGGGGTCCAGCCCCGGTGGATCCAGGGTGATTCGAAGATGGGGACGGAATCGTAGTCCTAGGAGAAAACTATCTAATTACAGATAGGGAGGGACTAGGAATTTAGCAGAGAAAAAGAGGCCGAATAACTTGGTTAACACAGGGTGCCAATCACCACCTACATAGGCCGCAGACGTCTTCCCGTTCTCCTGAAGGAGAGGAGGCACTGAGACCCCCCCGGTCCGATCTTAGAAGCCCAGGCAGAATTAGTAGCCTTGGTGGGTCCTCTGCACCAGATGGGAATTCGACCAGAAAAATAGTAAGAGAGAGAGAAAGGGGCCGAATAACTTGGGTTATGTGAGGTACCAATAAAATTCCAGACAAGGAACTTGCACCATATTCATGGCGGGCACCCACGCTCCAGATGGGAATTCAGCCAGAAAATTGGGGAGCAGAAAGGAACGACATGAGGGAATCATCTTTCCAGAACTGATCCGATTTCTTTATTTTGGGGTTTGCTTATATACCCTTTGTTACATATAGGGATGAATACAGAGTCACGCGGGGGTCAGCAGTCCTGACCTTGTCAAAATCAGGTACTTTACATAAAAAGTTTTAGGGGTTTTACATCATCTTCAAGCCATTTCTGCCTGCTGACATTTACAACTCTTTCTGATAACCAAAAAACTTATTTTTCCCAAGGGTGTTTTTCCTTAAACCAAGCACCACCCTCCAAATAAAGTCACATTCCTATAGGGTGAGGGTGTAGTGAGTTACAATCAAGAAAGGAATTTATTTAACCCAAGGTTAACATGATTAATCTTACAGGTTAATACTTACTTCTCCTATATGCTTAAAGGTTAAGACTTATTTCTCCTACAGGTTAATACTTATTCCTCCTATATACTTAAAGGTTAAGACTTATTTCTCCAATATGCTAGTACTTATTTCTCCTATATACTTAAAGGTTAAGATTTATTTCTCTCCTATATGTTAATCCTTATTTCTCTTATATACTTAAAGGTTAAGACTTATTTCTCCATTTTTTCCAAGGGTGTTTTTCCTTAAACCAAGCACCACCCTCCAAATAAAGTCGCATTCCTATAGGGTGAGGGTGTAGTGAGTTACAATCAAGAAAGGAATTTATTTAACCCAAGGTTAACATGATTAATCTTAAAGGTTAATACTTATTTCTCCTATATGCTTAAAGGTTAAGACTGATTTCTCCTACAGGTTAATACTTATTTCTCCTATATACTTAAAGGTTAAGACTTATTTCTCCTATATGTTAATCCTTATTCATTATAAGGGCAGGGAATATAAAGATTTTAGCAACAAACATCAGTCCAATAAATGAAAATCCTTTCACCAATGTTCCTCTGAAGATCTACTCAGTCTTAAGATAGTGACAAAGTTACATTTTTGCATAGCAAGGACACAGTGATTTATAACAAAGTACAGTGATCTATTACAAGAGAGAAAATTCATTAACTCAGAAAGTCTAATATTGCTAACATCAAAAACTACTATATTTCCTTTTCTACATTCCAAATACATTGATTTAATACATTCCCAGGTACCTAAAGGATATGGAGGCCTGGCGGCGATCATTGACTCAACAACAAGAAAAAGTCCTATGTTAATTAAGATTCTCAGAATACTCCAAAACTCTGTGCTGTTTATAGTTGAGAGGTAGTAAACAATCATGCATCCACAGAGAGGTTTAACCTGAGACGCCCTTGTCCCACCTAGGGCAAGGAATTAGCGGCAATTATTGACACAACAATTGAAGAAACCCTTTATCAATATAATTCCCAACCAACCCACTATACTAATAATTTCTAACTTCCCACAAGAATTTGCCTTTAGTAAGTCAAAACATCTCATGCCTCTCAAGGTTGGAAGGCTGTTATGGCAGGAGGAACCTACACAGACAGGCTAGATAACCTTCAGAGAGTCCAGTAAGTTGAAACACTCTAGTCACGCCCAGGAATTTTTACTGCCTTGGAGCTGCACGTTTACTCCTTCTCGGAGAGAAACGGTTATGGGGGAGAGCCCCCCGTAGGTGAGAGTACAGGACAGACTTTGGTTTTGGGGTTAGATGCTCGGGAGCAGGGGAATTTCCTAAGACTTGGTCACGCCTTTGCGTATGCCGAAGCCCCTTTCCTCATGACCTTTGCCATGGGCGGAGTTCCTCATGCTGGCCCCCAACAATACCCTGAATAGAACTCTTGCTCTCTTACCTGCTTACTTTTTAAAAAAAGCTTCTGTTTTGAACTGGGATGTGCTTTTTCATTTACACAAGAGAATCTTGGGATATAAAGTTTGGGAGAAACCTTCAAATTCATACTTTGTGATTTTTCGAGACTCAGAACATATATTCCTGAACCTGATTTCTGGTTGAAATGATTTATTTCCTCTGATTTTCTATGTTCTTTATTCATATTCCTTTTAAGACAGCATTGATCACATTCTGCCCTATTTTGTAGTTGTTTATGTACTTGTCTTATTCCTGTAATAGATTAAAAATTGCTTGGGATCAGGACTGCATTTTATTTTCTTGTTCTTGAATTCTTTGTAGCACCTAATACAGTGCTCAGCATACACTGTTGATACACTTACATGAATAAATGTCTAAACAAAGATACAGTGAGAAATTGCTGGCATTATTATTTATGTGATTTTGAGGGTATTAATTATGATAGTAAATTTTGATGACATCCAAAACTTCCAATTTTTGTGCATAGAAACCAAGACTATAGTATAGTTATAGTTCATTATAGTTATCTATACTGAATCTTTTGGAGGACAGATTAAAGAATTTAATTAAGAAAAAAAGCTTTGATATAACTTGAAGTTTATTTGGAAAAAAAAAGCAGCATGGAGGCAAAATTACCATCCTTATAAAAGAGTGTTTTAAGGCTGACTTGAGAGCTGGGAGGGAACATAAAACGTGTGAATTTTCTATTCACTCATTTTCTTGTTTCTGTCAGTGCCCTGTTCAGTCATCTTGAAGGAATTTAGACCTAAGGCAGTTTTTGGGTTCTCAGCTAGTCACTGTATTTAATCTTTTTAGAGAAAAGTTTACAGATTTGTTGTCTCTGCTCCAGCTCAGCCTGAATCACTTGAACAACTGCCTGACCAGCTTTCTTCTTCATGCATCCCCACACTCAGGGCATTGGAAACACTCTCTGCTTAGAATCATCTGCAGAAATGTTGTCAATAAACCCGTTCCCTGACATCATTCATGACTTCCTGTTGATGAAATTCAGACTGGAGCTTTGCAGTCTGTGCTCTGGCTAATCATTTATTTTCATAAATATATATTTGTGAAAGTATTTGTAGGATTCACATTTGGGGGTTGAATTCTCCTTGAATATGCACTGGCAAGTGAACGTTTTTTTCTTTCTTTCTGCTTATCTTTCTAATTTTTTTAAAAAAGCTCAGAGACAATTTGAAAGATAAATTGTGTAAACCAATAAGGCATTAAAGACTCAATTTTTGTTTAAGGCCGATAGTGATTCCCCCCTGTAGGGCATGAAATTAAAATGTGTGCACAGAACCAAATGATTGCTTCAGTACCATGTTTTTAGTGGCAGTTGTCCTCTCGAAGCAGTTAGTGCTGCTAAAAGGAAGCGAAGTGGAACAATGCAGGTGGCAAAAGATTGATTCAAAGAGGATGTTTATACAGAAAAATTATCGACAGCTACAGACATGATCAGTTGGCACAGCTTGGTGATAGGCATGGCTCAAAGATGAGATGTGTATAAGAGACAGGACCAGGTCATCTTTCCTCCACAGGAATTCCCTCCACAGGTGCTACAGCCTCTCGTCTCTGGCCCACTGATGGTCTAGTTTGCCCAGTTGGGCCTGGTTGCCCAGCTGCTGCATTTGCCTGGTTTCTCTTAATATACTGAGCACTGGCACACACTTGGTGCCAGGGAAAATATCTAGTGATAGAAAATGGAAATCATGATGTGTGTATCTCTTGTGTTGCTGTGGTGCTTATAATGTGCTAGGGAACCTTCAGTGAACATCTGAGGGTCTATAACTTGGGCAAAAGTTCTATCTATAGTACAGTATGCTGCCTTTCAGAAAGTTTGTGATATTTTCATGATAATTTTGCCTATTATAATTTTTTTCTTTTCCCCCAACTTTTTGTTCAGTCGCCAGTTGTGACCAACTCTGTGGCCCCATAGAATGCAGCATGCTAGGCCTCCCTGCCCCTCACCCTCTCTCGGAGTTTGCCCAAGTTCATATTTATTGCATTGTATTGGTGATGCTATCCAGCTATCTCATCTTCTGATGCCCTCTTCTCCTCTGCCCTGAATCTTTCTCAGCATCAGGGACTTTTCCAATGAGTTGTCTGTTCACATCAGATGACCAAAATACTGGAGCTTCAGCATCAGTCCTTCCAGTGACTATTTAGTGTTAATCTCCCTTAAGATTGACTGGTTTAATCTTGCTGTCCAAGGGGCTTTCAGGGGTCCTCTGAAAGGAGTCCTCCTTTCAGGAGTTGGAAGGCATCAGTTCTTTGGTGATCTGTCTTCTTTACCGTCCAGCTCTCAGAACTATATGTGACTGCTGGGAAGACCATAGCCTTGACTATATGGACCTTTGTTAGTAGAGTAATGTCTACTTTTCAACAGCTGTCTAGGTTTGTCATCACTTTACTGCCAAGAAGCAGTCATCTTCTTATTTCATGGCTACAGTCACCATCCTCAGTAATTTTGGAACCCAAGAAGAGGAAATCTGTTACTACTTCCACCTTTTCCCCTTCTATTTGCCATGCAGTAATGGGGCCGGATTCCATGTCCTTAGTTTGTTTGTTTGTTTTTAATATTTAGTCTTAAGCCGGCTCTTTCACTCTTCTCCTTCAGCCTCATCAAGAGGCTCTTTAGTTCCTTTTTGCTTCCTTCCATTAGAGTCATATCATCCACATATCTGAGTCTGTTGATATTTCTCCCGCCTATCTTGATTCCAGCTTGTAACACATCCAGCCCAGTATTTCTCATGTGTTCAGTGTATAGGTTAAACAAATGGTGACAGCAGACAGCCCTGTTGTACTCTTTTCTCAATCTTGAACCAATCAGTTGTTCCATACAGGGTTCTAACTATTGCTTCTTGACCTGCACACAGGTTTCTAAGGGGACAGGTAAGATGATCTGGTATTTCCGTCTCTCTTGAGAGCTTTCCATAGTTTGTCATGGTTGTCTGTGTGTTTGAATTCTTATAGAGGAAAGAGGACCTGGACAGAGATACAAGTTCAGTTCAGTTGCTCAGTCGTGTCCGACTCTTTGCAACCCCATGAACCACAGCACACCAGGCTTCCCTGTCCATCACCAACTGCCAGAGTCTGCCCAAACCCAGGTCCATTGAGTTGGTGATGCCATCCAACCATCTCATCCTCTGTTGTCCCCTTGTCCTCTTGCCCTCAATCTTTCCCAGCATCAGGGTCTTTTCAAATGAGCCAGCTCTTCGCATCAGGTGGCCAAAGTATTGGAGTTTCAGCTTCAACATCAGTCCTTCCAATGAACACCCAGGGCTGAGACAAATTATAAAACCCTAAAAAAAATGTTGGATTTCACTGAAGCTCCTTTCATATGATAATTTTAAAATGCATGATAAAATTTAGCATCTTCTTATACATGACCAGAGTAGACTTATGCCTAAGTAACAGTATAGCTGTTGGCTGCCTAAGTAACTTATGCCTAAATAACAGTGGCGTTGGCTGCAGTTGGGCATTGAATGTGGAGTTCAGGACCATCAGCCCCTGTCTCCATGTATAAATTTAAGCCAGCTTCTACAGAATTTTCCTAAAAGCAAGCTAAACAACTTGGAAAAAAACTCTCTGATTTTATAGGACTTGCCAGTGGAATTTGTGTTCTCTGTCCCAAGTTTTCCTCCCAGGTGACGATGTACAGTGGCAGTTCCTATGCACCCAGACAGAGAGGATAGCCCACTCTTTGGGTAGAAAAATGAAAGGACTAAGGCTCTCTGATGGCTCTTTGAAAACTCTGATCTTTCTCTTTGTCTTTTTGTCTAAAATATTTATTTGAGTATTACTAAAAACTAATCATTGCAATTTTCTCCTTGTTTCAGATTAAATGGTTCCTTGCAGTCTAACACTTGATTTAGCTCTGCTTTGTTATTCAAATTTTACATTTTATATCAATACAACAGTTAACAGCTAGTAAAGCTCTGTGAACATCAGGGGATCTGACCATGACAGTAAATAACACATACCATGGAAGAAGTCATCTGCAAGTTTTAGAAAGCCATTGTCATATTTATAGAGAGAGCTCTGTATTTTCTCCACAAGAGGGCAGGAAAGTCTGGGCTGTAAATATAATTTTTCCAAAAAAAAGCTTTTATGGGAAGAAGTGTTTTATCTTCCATACATATTTGTTAAAATATAAAAATGTTTCCACTTAAAGATCCATGAGTAGTTTTTTTTAAAAATGTTTCTCTTATCTTCTGGGCAGGTACTCTTTAGCTTTACCTCTTCTAGATTCTAATCTTAGGTTCTAATTGTTGAAATGAGTGTTTTTAGGCTATTGTTATCAGTAACCAAAGTAACCCTTTTCATCCTCTCTTGATTTTAGACCCTTAATAAAATGCGGTGGTAAGGAAAAAACTAACGTTTGAGTAGCTGTTTCTGCCAACGAGAAAATAATGCCCATGTCAAAGGAAAACAAAAGTCATATAATAGGTTTGAGGCCAGTCCTGAACATCCACAGGCATTCATACATTCTCCTGCTCATATTAAGTTTTATTCTTCACTGCTTCCCACTGGCTCCCACCCCCACACCACTTTCATCTGTTTTGTTGTGAGAGTTTTAAATTATAGGCCATGCTACAAAACCCATCTAAATCTGTAATATCAAAAACTAAGTGCTTCTCTCTTCTGGTGATCACAACAGGGTTGGCCTAACATGTTAGGTCCCACTGTGCTGACATAACAACAGGATATGCCATGAAGGAGGAGACATTTGACAAATTCAGTTTATTTTCATAAATATATATTTGTGAAAGTATTTGTAGGATTCACATTTGGGGGTTGAATTCTCCTTGAATATGCACTGGCAAGTGAACGTTTTTTTCTTTCTTTCTGCTTATCTTTCTAATTTTTTTAAAAAAGCTCAGAGACAATTTGAAAGATAAATTGTGTAAACCAATAAGGCATTAAAGACTCAATTTTTGTTTAAGGCCGATAGTGATTCCCCCCTGTAGGGCATGAAATTAAAATGTGTGCACAGAACCAAATGATTGCTTCAGTACCATGTTTTTAGTGGCAGTTGTCCTCTCGAAGCAGTTAGTGCTGCTAAAAGGAAGCGAAGTGGAACAATGCAGGTGGCAAAAGATTGATTCAAAGAGGATGTTTATACAGAAAAATTATCGACAGCTACAGACATGATCAGTTGGCACAGCTTGGTGATAGGCATGGCTCAAAGATGTGAAAAAGATATCACAGAAGTAACATAGGGGCTTTTTTTTTTCCTTGCTTGTGAGATGCAAGTGTAACTATTGCTCACTTTCATACCACAAATATAAGCAACATGGCCACCCACATGCTCTGTTTGCTGCAGTATGACTGTCCAGAAATTCCAAGTCATTTGGCACCCCTTCCATTCAGTGCCATGGCAGTTTGCAGCCCTACGAAAGGTTTACTTGAAAAATCCCTTACTGTCTCACTCCTCGTTATAGATACAGATGGCCGCATGGGTTTGGGAAAAAAACTGTAGAATATGTAACAGTCCTAAAAGTTCATTTCAGTCCTATGAATGCTTCATGTCTTTTTTTACATAGTTTGACTTCTTTTCAAAACACAGACAGTGGGAGTTAACTGTTTTTCTTTAAAAGTAGTGTAATGGGTGAGGGTGTATGTGTATCTATATATATAATAATTTTTCTTTTCCACTGTAACTCATTTTTGCCCAACTTTAACATAGTCAGTCCTGGTTAAGTGAGTGATATCCCTGCATTTCTGGCCTCCTTCCAGCAGGCAGCACTTTGCAGAGGGAAAAATGACAAAGTTTGACTAAGAATTCCATAGCACAATGTAAAGAGGAATGTACTAAACAGACTTTACCCAAACGAAACATGAGGAAAACATCTTATTATAAGATATATATTTAATATGTTTTTCATATTTGGAAAGAGAAGTTAATGTCTGGGAATGTCCTTTGATTCACTGGCCAGAAGGATTTTTGTTACTCTATATACCTCTCCCCTACTCCCAAGTCTTTAGATTAGAAATGATTTATTTACAGAGAAAAGAACAGTACTTTGATATGTTATACTAATGTTAAACATTTATGGGGTTTAAAAATATTTATGAATGTGTAAAAGTTATTAAAGCAAATGTGCTTTAGGTTACCTTGTGATCAGGTAGTATGAATACAGAAACAGGAATTTTTATGAAAGAAAAAGACAAAGAGAAAATATTTATGAGTAAATTTGTAAAGTTTAATAATCTTAGGGTATATGAATGTGTCTCTTTTGTATATAATTTAAAATATATACAATAATCTTGTTTAAATGTAGGTTTAATATATAT